>VZTJ01004657.1:239036-285597 GCA_013397795.1 Orthonyx spaldingii | reverse complement strand
AAAAAAAAAGGATAAAAATTAAATTGAGCCAATCTAGCAAAAAGAATATAAAACACACTAATACAACAGTTAGGAAAAAGACCTTTATAAGTCATACTTTTTAGTTATTAGGTATGGATTTTTAATACAGAGAAGGAAATATAGTAGTTACCCCTTAGTATCAAATGTCATTCAATAAATTGATAGCCATTGGGGGGAGGGAAAATAGGAAAGAATAAAAGAGCCTTTAGGAACATCTTTTTGCAATGTATGCTCAGAATTGCCTTGCTTTTCATCATGGGGTTCAGAATGTGCATGGCAACACAGCTGAAGAAACTGCTAAAGATATTTTTCAACTGTGAAAACTCATGCTGAGAAAAGGTGTGTGAAAAGGGCCAGGTGAAGGTTGGTTATCTCTTCCCACCCCTCCACAATCTCTCATCTAATTTAATTTCATTGAAAGGAACTGGTTATTCTACTTAAACATATAATGAGTTTTAAACTGTTAGAATTTTAGATTGTAGGAGCTTTCCTGGTTCCTGTTTCAGTCTGAATAGAATTTGGACCTACTTAAGGGTCTGTCGCTCACAGCAGTGAGCTTCTGTGTTGTTTGCACTGCCCACACTATCCCTTCACCTGCCTGAATCCCCAGTACTGAGGGCTCCTGACAGATCAGAACCAACCAGCCAATGCTCCAGTGGCTGGAAGCAGTGAGTTCCACCTGCTGCAAGTCCTATTTGAGAGTCAGAAACAGCACTTTGAATAACTCCAGCAAAGACAGACTCGCAGTGATAATCCCTCACAGGCTTTTTTCCCCTTTGTTTGAGATTGTTTTGCTGTGAAAGTTTAACTTCTAGATTGTAATCTGGCACCTAGTTTTATCTATGAAACCAGTTAAGGGTAAAAGTGGCAGCACTTAGTCATGCAAATACATGATGCAGTGTTGCAATTAGGTGATTATGACCTAAAAGAAGTAGTTGTGCTTACAGTTAATAGCCTTCGGGATTGATCACAGTCAGCATTGAGAAGAAACTTCTCTAAAGTTTTAGTGTGGTGTCAGTCTTGTAATAGAACTTCAGACTTTAATCAAAGAAAGCAGTAAATGTAAACAGCTTGATAACTGTGAAGGAGAATAAGCAAGGAAACACATTATATTATTTTCTGCAGGGTTTTCAGTGGTAATGGATATTAGACACTGTGGTTTTAGTGAAAACTAGTGGTGTTTCAAAGGAAAACTTTAAATATAAAGTGCCAACACAATCTTTACATACTTGTCCAGCACAGTTCAGTGGAGTATGAAAAGAGATATTTCATTCTTTCCTGTAGGAAGTCAGTTTTCCTTATGTGGTTTGTGTTCATCCTTAACCACCATCGAATATCTCACAGGAGGGTTGTGGCTGTGTCCAGACAGTTGTGCTGTACATCTCAAACTACTTTTCAATTTTCGAGCAGTGCTGATTTTGCAGCCATCCCATGCAGCTTATCATACATTCATTCCATCACCATGAAAAGCTATTTTCTAGTGCTAACAGGCTGGATTTAGTACCACACTGGACTCATCAGTTAGGTATAAAATTCCTATCTGCATTGCTTTTGCCAAAATACAGGAAAAAAATTGTTTCAATGGCTGTTCTGTCTCAGCAGCTTTCCTAACCATTCTAAGCACTTGGACATTATATGTTTTCATTACATTTCTGTAATTTGTTTCCCCCATGCATTCTTCATTGTAGGCATTAGGTTATTTTCTGTTGTGTTCTGGGGACTTCCAGGTCATGTTCTAATATCACAGTGCCCAACCAGCTAGAGTAGCCCTGCTGCAATTTATGAAAACTACAGACTTCTATCTCTGCTCTGTGGTTTTATATGCTACTGTAACAGAAATTAACACACCCATGCTGGTCATTAGCATTCTTCTCTGGTAGGCAGAAGAAAATCAAATTGTTGAGTGGTGTAAACCTGGTAAAAGGCTGACAAATGGGCAGATCTCTAAAATCTTCTGGAACAAAGCTGAGCTTCTGGATCACAAATACCTCTGCATTGCAGTCCTGAGAAAGACAAAGCAGGCAGGAAAGATCATGATCGGTTCTTAAGGCAGAGTGGATGAAATATTTGTTTACACAAAAGTAGTTTTCAGGTGGCTGAGCATTCGATGGGTTGGTTTTGTTAAGGGTTCAAGTTTTGTCTGCTTTGTGCCTTTATGAATCATCACATAGTGTGTTAGGAATTTTAAGATTTCCAGTAATAAGTGTGGTCATGTTTCGATATCAATTTTTAAAATGAAACATGGTCTTACAGTTTTTGATCAAAATAGGTGAAGGAATTTTAGCAAGTGGAGGGGTTAAGCTGGCCACGTATATGTAGTAGGTGTATGTTTGGTATTTTCTTTGTCAGTTCTAACTCAGAAGTTTCTGGCTTTTGGTTAGAAGTTCTCCATGTAATATTAAACTGTGCATAGCGTAAGCTGCTGGTTTTGTTCCCTTTTCATTGATTTAGTTACAATAACTGGCTGTGGTCCACTTGATTCATAATTTCTCTCCACACTAAACTGTTATAGTAACTATTGTACTGTCTGCTTCAGCATAGTAGTATCATCTCATTACATCCAGAACTTGGAGTATTTTCCACAGTATTAAAATCCTGGAGTCATTTGGAATGTAAAAGGCTTCAGTAATTTCTATATAATATTTTCAGTGATGGTTACTAATTGCTAAAGCACTCTCATTCTAAACTATCTTTGCTTCTCTTGGTGGGAAATGCAAACACCTGAAATGAGGAACAGGTTTTTGAAAAAAGGAGATCCAGTGCATATGGGGTTAGTAGTTATTTCTGCTCTGTATGTTGAAATGAGTGTTGGGCCTGTATTCTGTAATAGCAAAACATGAAAACATGCCATACAAATAATTTATGTTTCAGATGAACACTGAATACTTTATTTCATTGCACCACACTTGCTAATAGTATTATATAAATAATACATAAATATATAAATAATACACTCATATTCACCCCTTGTTTAACTATGATGGGCAGCTTTCTTTATGAAATTATTAAATTTATGTTAGTAGTCAGACTGCAGAGCGTCTCTACACCAAGCTTCCAGTGGAATTTGTATGTATTTCATAGAATCAGTGAGTGCATGTTTATAAAACTGGGTTGGAGCATTGCTTGTTTCAGCTGTGTATACACACACATGCCCCCTCACCCCTCCAGTAATACTGGCTGCCTAGAACCAAATTCTCGTAGCTTTCATGCCACAAAGAGATTGAAAGATTTGGTAGATGATGGATATCTCCCTTCATCGCCAATATATGGACAACACAGAATTAACATTATTTTATGCAAGAGCGTTTTCCCAGGAGCAAAACTTGCTGGAATTATAATGAATAGAATGTACAGTGTCTGAAAGCTAAACTGTGTTCTAACAGGTTAGAAGATTTAGGATAAATATCTTTATTTTGTTATCCTCTTGTAAGGAAGAGCATTTTCTTTTGATTTTCCTTTCTGTAGAGGTGGAGAGTGCCTGTGGTCAAGCCTGAGGAGGCAGTTGGGAGTTGGCTGAAGAGCAGCTGAGCTGCAGCCTGGAGCAGGAAAACGTTTGTAGCTGTGTGGTCTAACATTGATTATTCACTCATCTGAAACCCACTTCCAGTTTTGGCTGCACTAGTCTACAGCTTGTAGAGAGAAAGTCTCTATTTTAATGTGTATTTCTTAAGGCTTAAAAACGTGTTCAGCTGTGAGGATATTTTTATTCTTTGCAAGTGCTTCATTTATTTTATTGGACCTCGGTGTACAGCCCCACTGAACATGGCAGATTCTGAGTGCTTTACTCTAGCTTGGGAAAAGTGCTCTTAGCAGAACCAAAATGGAAAATCCATGAAAAATACTGTCTGATGGAAATAAATATACTATGGGATATAACCACTCCAAATAACAGCCTGGAAGGTGACATTGAAGGACCTCATTACTTTCTTCAGCTCTTAGCAAGCAGCCAGCTGAACCAGCTGCTCTGGGAGTTGTCAGTTTGAGCAAAATGGGAGCAGTAGGTGGAGAGGGACAGAGATATAGGTTTTACAAGAGTATGTCTTAAAGGGTTGTGTGGGTCTGTTCCCAGCTGGCAGGGTGGGAAAGGCCACCTGCTTTGAATTTGGTTTTGGTGGGTTTTGGTATGGAGGCTGAAACAGATGCTGTAGCTCCCAGGAGGGTGGGCCAAGGACAGGGGGAGGTAGCAAGGAGCAGAAGGGAATTTGAATGTTCCTATTGTGAAACTCAGAGTTTCTGCAGCCAGAGTGGGATCAGCTCAGCAATTTGGTCCAAAAAGTATGTGGACTAAATGACCAAAAAGTCTATTGAGGGAGTGATTTGGAATGCCTAGAAATTTCTCAAGCCTCCATTTCAGGGTAAGAAATAATTTCTTTTTCACTTTTTTTGTATGTGGTGGGAGAACTTTGAATTTATGGATTTGAAAAGAAAACACAGCTAATTAGGTCAATGAAAAATACTGCATATACATTTTCTGAGTAATTTCTGTTTTGCTGAACTCCACAAGAGCTCTTTACAGATGTATGTAACCTTGTCCCTTCCCTGCTGACTGGTGAAGGTGTGGAAGACTTGAAAAAATCATCTCTCTTCTGCTGCTGTTTCTAAACATTGTATTGTCTTTCACTGTAGCCAGGACTGGACAGTCACTGAGTGTCATCTAGCACTTAATAATATGAGTATTGTCATTTGTCACCTCAGTCATCACTCTCACTCTGTCATTTCAGTTTGTCTTTTATTGGCTCATGGTGTTGCTACCTCTCTGTCCTTCACCTCACATGTAGATTCATGAACCCTCTAAGTTAGCATACCTGAAGATTAGTTCAAAGGGAAAAAGATCCATGTCTAAGATTTACCTTCACTCTGTAAACCCTATTGCAAGTGGTGTATGTTTTTTAGAAAAGGACAGTACCCATTTTATTTTAGACCACAGAGTGTGCTGTATTTCTGTTTCCTTTATGTTCCTTCCATAAGAGAAAAAAAGTTGCACAATGTCATTGCAGTAGCAAGAAAAAGCCTTTGGTCTTCATGTTTGATTAGGTTGTTTTGCTGTAGTCAGGAGAATATGATCTTTCTGAAGCATCAGATATAAAATTTTATTTCTACCTTCAGAAAGCTGAAGGGCAATACTAACAACCAAAGTAATCTCATTCTGCCATTATCTGGAAAGAAGGTAAATTAGGTTCAGAAAAACCCAGGGATTTATTCCACATCTGAAAAAAACTGGAATATCTGTTTGAATAAGAGAGGGGGCTGGAGAGAGCATAAAACCTCACTGACATAAGAAGAGTGTATACACACACACATATGTATATATATATATCAGCTCTCTAGAACAGTGTTGGTTTTCACAGAATGTTTTGTACCAGTTGGCATTGTTTTAGAAGGGACTCACCCACACATTGGTTGAAATAATTAATTTTTTAATAAAAATTTAGATAATACATGTTAAAACTTGATAATTTTTCAAGCATATGCCTGAATATGAGATCTATATTTAGCCAGGAGTAACAGCAGGATATTCCAGACACTTCCATCCTGCTTGCACAGTGACACCTGGCTCCATACGAGAGAGCCTTAGATTGTCATGGACTGCTCTTCAGGGATTTGACTTTTGCTTACAGTGAAGGAGCCTGGTCTATGTGCTTGGTCTGACAGCTTGCTCAGACATTCCAAAGAGAACCAAACCCACTAACATATGTTGTAGGGAAAGCAAATTGCTGATGTCTTAATTAAAGAGAAGAAGTTATTTTGTTAATTAGGTAGATTACAGCAAGAGCTTTCCAGGGAACATCTACTGACTTCAGGAATTTCCCAAAGCCAATGTGTGCCCAGAGAGTGACCCCATTCTCAAATTGGAAACCTTGGGTTCTAAGGCAAAAGCACAAGAACTGTGTCTGGTGAAGAAACAGCAAGGCACTGAAATTGAGACAGAGCCAGTGTGAGGTGCATAAGCTCAGGAAAAGCACTCACAGCTCTGTAGCAGTGCAGTTTGTCCAAGTAACAGGAAATCCGGGAAAGCTGCCTTGCAAAATCCAGTGCTAGTACTACAGATATGGAGCATATTATAAAGGGGAATGTGAAGCTGAAAAATCTGCTCACCTTTACATGAATGGAAAGCTGTGTAAATGTTATCCATGTGTCAATACTTGGAGACCATATGGGGGTTATGTATTTTGGGTTTCAGGGTTTTTTCCTCATCATCATCACTTGTGGATTTTGTGCATATCTCTCTTGGAGAGTAAAGACTTGAAGAAATGCTGATGGCAAGGGAATCTGCTGGAATGTTAATTTTCATTTTCTGCCCAGAACTGCCTTATAATATGCATTAATACATATTCATTCTGTTGAGGAAAAGTACTGTTGGCTTTTTCTTTCATTTTTCCTTTCTCTTTTTTCCTTCAGATAAAGAAATTAATAGAATGCTTTCCTAATTTCTGCCATGTAGGAAAGAACAACCTTTCCTGTCTTTGTTGAGTAAACTGTCTTGCTTTAGTTCCTTCAAAACCATCTTCCCATAACTTAATTAAAATTCAGCCTTTTTGTTAAGTCACCTTAATTTTATTGCTGTACTTCTATAGTTTGCCGCTTTGTTTATTAAATAATGCAATAAGGATGTGGAATTTCATCATAATAACCAATAAATAATAAGGTAAAGTGTAAAATGCAGCAATAAAAATAATCGATATAAAATAATTAAATTGTTATGACTAGCATGTACATTTAACTATTAAAAGTTAATTTTCATTTGAAATTTTGCATTGTAATAATTTGACAAAAGTTTTTGGGAGTATAAATTCACATTTTTCACTGTAGGTATGTTTATAAATCCAGAGAAAAGGGAAAATAAGAGGTGTCAAAAATAATTATAAAAAATGGAAAAAAAATCTGTCTCTTTCAGTGTTGCCTTTGATTTCTTTGACACCTTGGAATGGTTTGTTGTTGTTGTTTTCAATCTGATTCTGGGCAGCCAGGGAAATATGCAGTGTGAAATGCCTCTTATCAAAAATATTTTAAAAAGTCACATGCCATTTAAATAAATCCCATCAAACATTGTCCAAGTCCTTGCCACACCAGGGCTTTGATCAGTGTTTGCAGCATAACAGCCACCCCTAACCCATGGAACCTGAGCTGAGGAGGCAGCTCTGGTGGTGTTCAGCAAGGCACAAACTTGGAAGAGTTCTCTTTTACTGGCATTATTTGCATTATTTCTCTGACTTCTTGTGAAAGAAGTACTCATGTTGCAGACCTGTTGCAATTCATCCCACAAATCAGTCTGCAATCAGACATGAATTGAGGTACCACACAGACTTTGTTTTTGCCTGTGGTGTTCATGCAAGTATTTGTGGAATTGCAGTATGTCCTCGGTGAGGTGTGATATGGGATTACTGGTGCTTTAAACGTCCATCTGTCTCCTCAATGTGTTGTGCAGGGGATGCTGTGGGCCAGGGTTCACGTGGGTTTGTGTAGCCAGAGGTGCCCGCAGTGGTTCTAATAAAGCTCTCGTTACTGACATGATGGATGTTGCAATCACACGTGGAGGTTTGACACGTAAAATTGTTTTGTTTGGGTGAATAGATCTCTTAAGAAGGCATAAGAGACTTGTGGTCCACAAGCAAGACAGGACTACCAGATCTGGTTTTGGTATGTGCAGGGTCAGTTTGGGATTTTGCACCACACTTCCAGAATCAGGGTTACTGGGAAGCCGAGTGTAGGCACTTGGCAGTAGTGAGAGGAGTCAGTCAGATCTAGCAGATTTTATTAGATCAGTCTGCTGAAGAATATTTTCATCCATTTTGATCCAGTTTAGCTCCTGAAATGAAGAGTAGTGGCAGCAGCTCAGATACAGCTTCAGGAAAGGCAATCTTGAAAATAACAGAGGGCAAAAAGCAAAACCCAAAGAATTCAGAATTTCTGACACTTTTTCAAGTAAACATTCAACGGAAAAGGGTGGGACTAGATAATCCAGAATGACTGTTTTGAGACATACTATAAAACTAAATAAACCTTCTTACAAATCCCTGAAAGAGAAGGGTTGAGAACTTCCCTTCTGTAAAAAAAGAAAGAATTATAATTAGTCCATTTAGGTAAATTGGAGACTTAAAGGTCTCATTATATATGCTGAATTACATGTAATTTGCTGTCTCACCTCTATTTCTTTTTAAGAGGGGTTTATATGCCTGGATTTTACTTGGCAACTTGTTTTTGTTGGGTTGGGGTTTTTTCAGCCTTTTGTAGACCTAGGCAAATCTTTCTCCAGCTGCAGGGGCAGGTTGGTTTGTTTACTTGGGCTTTTTTTGGGCAGGATGTGGGTTTTTTTTTTTGTTTGTTTGTTTGTTTGGGCTTCTCTTTTTTCCATGAACTTCATATATTCATATACCTACAATTTATTAAAACAGGAATAATACATGTAAGTCTGTATTTTGTCAATTTTCTCAACCAGATTCTCTGTCAGCCTGTAATTCTTATTAAAGAGTACTAAATCTAAAGTACTCAGCATATACTTGCATGTACTTCGGTTGTAATTTGTTTCAGTACACAGACACAAATACCTCTTTTAGATGACCACAGTATGAAGGAAACTTTTACTGAGGAAAATAAACTTAGAAAGCTGTCGAGCTTTAAAATTAGCACTCTCTTTTGGCCAGGGATACATTGCTTTACATAACTTTCTTTCCTTGCCTCTCAGAGATATCAGAAACCCCAAAAACGGGAATGTAGAAACTCCAGCTGTGTTAATCTTGGCTTGGGAAGTAAACTTGCTTGTTTTAACTTTCAGAGAAGCATAAGGAGAGGAAGTACTGATCATTCTTATTTATATGCAGTTTTTATTCTTTGTCTGAAAATCTTATTGTGGTTTTGGCTTAGATTTTAATTCATGTTAGCCTGAGCATAATATATATATTGTTCAAGAGAGATGCTTTAAATAAAAATTGGCAGTACTGTTGTATATATAAAAGTCAGTTTCATTTAGATGATAATATTGTTTTAATATGACAAACCATCAGCAGTTTTGTGTTATTTGAAATTCAATGGCAAACATTTTAAGATAATTAAGTTTGTATGTTTGCTTTGTTCGATCAAGTCCTATTTTCATTCTTCCATCTGCTCAAAAGGGAGTGGTATGGATGGTCCCAGGGGGTTTTATTTTAGATCTGGGCTCGGTGGATGGTGTCAGCAGCAAGGGCAGTTCCCTTGGCAGCGGTTACAGTGTCGCTCTGAAATTTGATTTTGTGCAACCAAAAGTGAACAGTGGGATAGTATCATATGTTTAAAAGTGAAGAGTTTTAACAAAACATAATATGGTTGCAAAATTTGTCAAATGCTAGATGATATTTGTGGAGTAGGATGCTGATACACTGTTCTAAAGAGTGCCTTTGGAAAGCAGCTGTGTGACACCATCTGTGTGTTACGGTCACTTGGTAGCAGAAACCCAATGCAGAATTAAGCAACTCACTAAATTCTGCTTGAGTTTGAATAAACTGGATGTTTTGAAAGGGATGAAGATCTTCCCTGGTAACTATAACTCCACATTGATGATGGAGGATTTTTTTAAAGGAAAAGGTATTCTTTCCACAGAAACTTCTAGGTTTATTGTTAAGATGTTCTTTGAAGGTGAAAGATGATATGAGAGTCTTTTTTCTTTTCATATCATCAAATGCATCATTATGGTTTGGAGTCCTCAGAGGTGCTAACAGGGCTGGTGAGAGAAATTGCCATTCTGGGACTGTGTAGCTCAGTAAGTGAGCAGTTGATACAGTGGTTCCTGTAACCTTGGAGCACACCAGAGGAGACTGATGTTCATTGTACTGGGTGTCTCAGTCATGCAGCTGGGAAATATGGGTCCCTTTCTGGGAAATATGGGTCCCTTTCTGGGAAATATGGGTCCCTTTCCTTAGATCCAGTTCTCCCTTCTCACCTAATTGAGCTATTGACATTTAAAAAAGCATTAGTGCCTAACAAGTCTTGTGCTTTTTGCTCAAAATAATATAGTGTGTATTTGAACAAACGCGGTGTTTCTTTCAGGAAATATTCCTAAAAACATTCCTGCTCATGGATTTCAGTCTGAGAGCTGAGTGTCCTTGTGCAGATAATAGAGAATTCTCTCCAAGTTATTGCTCTCTGGTGATAGCAGGGAGAAACTTGCTTGTACAGCTGCAGGGAAGTTCCCTGTTTCTGTGCAGTGGTGTTTGCTCATATTTACAGCATTTAGTTCCTTATTCAATAACTTGCTGATTGCTCATCTATAAATGGAATTTTTATTGCTCAAACTTGATCAGGCACAGGTTTTTTGATGAAATCCCTTTTGAGCTTAATAATAACTATGTTGGACTTTTAGTTTGACATCTTGTGCCCCCAATACATCTCTGTTCTAAAATATATTTTGTTTTGAAAAAGGTAGTTTTGCTATCTCAGGAATGAAAGGCTTAGATACCTGTGATATTAAAACCCAATCCTCATACAGTATGTCAAATAACAAGAAAATTTGAGCAATGCTCGGAATTTCAGGTTGTTTGGAAGACATTTCAAGAACAGCATCTTCATCCCAATGGTCGGGTCTTAGCTGAAGGAAACGATTGAGTTTAAGTGAAAAAACATTTGAAGTGAAATGAACTGTTCCATGTAGCTGTGGGTGTGTTCTCCAAATCCCTCAGGTCCTGTCAGGGTATAGGATTATTCAACACCTGGTCTTGCTCCCTAACTCTTCTTTTGGCTCTTCTAAGTCATTATATCCTGGGAAGCATTCTGAGTGCATTTTGGTTTTCATAGTTTGAACACTATTTTTTCCTACAACTCCTAAAAATAAAACCTTAATGGAGCCTTTCCGTTCCAGTCAAGTATTTATGCTATAAGTGATCAATATAGAGGGAGTAAAATTCTGCTTGTGCTTATTTTTCACATCCCAAGTGAAACAAAAGTTGTCAAATCACAGATGACTTCTAACATTATAACTTTAGCTTCAGAAATATAAGTATTTCTTCATGGCACTTTATCTTACAACAGTGAATGCCTATTGTGATTCCTTAAAATCAAATTCCTTAAAGGAATTGCTTGGGCTCTTTTGTGTGACTGTATTAGCAACTCTAATTTTAAGTGTTATTTTACTTTCTCTGGGATGTAATTTGCTCAAAAAAGGGGAAAGAAATCTGTTTCATTCCATAAATCAAGTGATGAAAATGGCAAGAAACTTGAACAAAACCTCAATATTGAAAACTGAGGGCAACCTGAGAGTAGCAATCTCATTTTATACACAAAGAACCAGTTTGTGTTCTGTGAGCAATATTTTTTCTCCCAATGCACGTTGACTAAATCATGAGGAGATGTGTGTTATAGATCTGTAAGGAATACAAGTGAGAGGAAAAATCCTGAGAAAGTAAGAAAACTTGCTTGATTCTACAGCTGCCTTCTATGTCATGACTCTCCAGGGTCCACTTAGGAGAAATCAAGATTTGCATTGAGGCATGAGATGGGAAATGTTTTCTGCTCTGTCACTCCTCAGGACAAAACTCCAGTGTGTTTCCAGTCCTTATCAAATGTGACCTATTCCTCATTAGCTATTTGTTCTTTCATAAATCAAATGTGAAGCATGTAGTTAGAATGTTGAGAACAAAATGTCTGAGAGTGATTATAGTGCAGCAAATACTACCTTTAAAACTCTTATCTCCTGACTTGAGAGAGTTTTATCATTTTAACAAATGTGGCAAGCTCAAAATAAAAATTAAAACAACTTTTAAAAATCTGAGTGCAAGATTTCAAGCCCTGAACAATACCAAACATCTATAGTTTATTTTTGAAATACATGAAGCTATAGGAGGTACCTAATGTATCAGGAGATGCTTAAGAGCTAATTATCAAAAAGTTGTTAGAAGATGGGGATTAAAGCCAACAACTTCTGGATACTTTTCTACTTCCTGTGGATTAAAGCAATTAGTAAGAATGTTGCCATCAGCAAACAGTCTCCATCACTGTTTCCCACATGTGTCCTTTGCAATTGTAAAAGTTCTTTCAATGATAAATAAAAATGAATCTTCTTTCTCATTTGAAAAGAAACAAACCCAAGATTAAAAGTGTCCTACTGATACTAATATGAGCGATATCATTTTCCATAAAAAGTAGAAGTTGTTTATATCCTAATATCTTGATAAAATATTCAAGGTGATTTTGAGCCCTGTGGGACAACAGTAAAGACCTCTGCTTTCATAATTGGAATAAAGAGCTTTTAGAAACCTTTGAGTGTCTGTAATGAAATCAAGCATTGGTCAGTTGAATGAGTTTGTTTTCTCTGATGTGGTTGACTCTAAGACAGTCTGTGAAATAATCTGGCTATATAAAGAACAGCATAAATTCATCAGCAAAATGCCTATCCGTACCATGAAAAATTGGATTTATAGTCTTAGCATTTTAATTATTTACTTTTTATTATGGGATCATCTCACTGAAAAATAGTTGCTGTATTTTAAATCAAGCTGTTAGTTAATATGCACTGTTAGTGTCCAGAAATTCTGCTCAGATAAAGACAGATCCTGTTCTCCTGCAAACTCTACACACAGTAACAAATCAACCCACAGTCCCCTCTGGTTCACTCTGGTTCAAATCACACACAGTTTGGTTAGATTTTACCTAAATCTGGCAAATAGTTTCTTTAATTGTCTTTCCTTAAGGTCATTGTGATATACTTAAAGAGAAGCTCAGCTTTCTTTTAGAGAAAACTAGACAGCTTTTCTTACACATCTATCACTTTATGCTGAAAGATGTGATGCTGGTTTGGGATGTGCTGGGATAATGTCTTAATCAGGATGAGTAGAGTCTGTGGAAAGGGGGATTCCTTAGAGCCTGGCAGCTGACACCAATATTGTGGGCACTTTTGCCTCCTTCCTGGTTCTTTGCTTTCCTGCTCACATCTGTGAGTCACAATGAAGTTTTCCTATTGAAGCTTGGTGCTTATGTTGCACTTTCATTCACCTGCAATTACACAGTACTTGTTTTGTGTGTGGAAAATCTGTATTTTGAATAGTGAAGTATTTTATGAATGCAGACAGTACATAGATTAGACTGTGCATAGTTAATATAGTTGTTCTTTGATTCTTACGTGGACACTTCCTTGCAATCTAGAAAAATATTTTGAAAGCATTTTATGCCTTTCAGTTGAGCATATAATTTGCAGTATTTTTACTGTTATGCTTATTTTTGAACAGAAAAGTTTTATTTCTGTTGAAATCCAAATTTTAAAAACTGGAATAGAATCATACTCCTTCTTAAAATCTTAAAAATTACTGTTAAAAAAGGAAAAAAATAGTTTTTATAGATGAATATGCTCTCTCACTGGCCTTATCTTAAAAATTACTGTTATTTTAGTTGGTTATTCACATGAGTAATCCATTGAACTCTGTAAACATTTCAGTATTCTGGGCTTTATGACTTTCACTGTTACAGAAAGGGT
Source organism: Orthonyx spaldingii (assembly GCA_013397795.1). Taxonomy (NCBI): domain Eukaryota; kingdom Metazoa; phylum Chordata; class Aves; order Passeriformes; family Orthonychidae; genus Orthonyx; species Orthonyx spaldingii. The sequence goes on along the minus strand of VZTJ01004657.1, from coordinate 272,141 downwards.
CTGTAGAATTTTACTATTACATGAAGTAAATAATACAGGATTGCACAATCTGCTTTATTTTTCTCTTTGGTTTCTATCACTTCCACCCAACTTAATGACCCATTTTCTGAGGTGCTTATACCTGATATACACCTGTATTTGTATTTATGTACATAAATATTATTTTGTGATATTTCTGAAAATATTTCCTGGAGCCTGGGGACTGTTGTTTGTGCCAGCAATATAGGAAGGGCAAGCCAATACTTGTGCCCTTCAGGAGAACTGACACAAGGACTCTGACAAAAAAGATGACAGAAGCCAGACAGTTGGGAATATAAAAAATGTGGTGCATAAACTTTATAGTATGCATTTTGCTCTGAATTTCCTTGCTTCCATATAATTTTGGTTCAGGAGAGGGAAGTGGGGGACATCCCTCCATTCTCATAGTAATTTCTATATTATTGGCCGTTTTCTGTGTTAAGTAGGTGCATGGATTGTATTAAATACTTCCTGTTCTGTCTGCTCCCAAACCATTTCAAAGATTATATGTTCTGTCATGCTAATAATATCAATTTTCTAACTCTGTGAAGAAGTTTATGCAATAGACCTTGAGAACTTCTAGAAAATTATCTGCAATTGCTCAGACAATTAGTCACAGTTAAACTTTGGCAGGTTTAAAGACTCAGTTAAACTTTGAATAGATATTATAAAAATAATACCTGCATGTGACTTCTCTGAAAAATCCAAATCTGAGATTTTAATTAACATCTATTTTCTCTCTTCTTGGAACTTCAAAATTTAAAGCAACGATTTCTCTTAGTATTTTGGATTTCTGATTTGACACAACCTCTTTACGTCAAATTAGGATAGACATTACTGAAGTATAAAATACAGTGAAATTCTTCTCTCAAAGCCTAGTCCAATTCTTAGTTGTCTTACTCATCAGGGACAACAATCCTGGCTCAAATAGGATGTTTTTGGAAAGTTAAATGTAGTGGAAATATTTTAATTTCCACTGCTGAACCTCTGACAACACTTATCTCTTAAGGGAATAGTTTGAGCACAAAATAAGCAAATCTCTTCTGACAGAGATACTTCTGCTTGGCTTTTGAATTTTACTGAGAAACTTAGCAGAAAAAACGTAGAAAAATCTGTAGATCTAGAAGGTGTCTGGATAACCCTTATGTTTTCTGTAAATATAAACAGTCTCTTGGAAACAATTCAGGACACAGCTGAATGATTGCAGATATGTTAGGGTCAGCTGATAGCCTGGATCACTGTCCCATGTTTGCTTCTGCAGTACTACAAGCTTGTAATCGTTCATGGATTAATACCTGAAATAGAGCAGGTTCTATTACTTGTCATTATTAATCCTATTCAACAGTGGGATTTTGGATAGGCCTTTCTTAATTTACCAGTGTGGGTTTATGTTGGTGAGAAGTTGGATCAGTATTGCAGTGTGGCGTGGGGATGACAGATTTTGGGTGTTTGTGTGGTGGCGTTTCAGGGGTAAGTCTTGTTTGCCTCTCCTCTCAAATGTTCCACATAACGCTTTGCCAGCCTTTCCTGGTGTGATGTTACTTTTTGGTGCATGTGTCAAGATCTTCTCAATGACAGAGTTTGAATAAGTTATGTTCTAAGTGCATAAGATGGAATTTCAAGTGAGTTTTGCTGATACCCTCAATGGTTTTCTAGCTTGGCTGCTCATGAAAAGTGGGAAATTAAAGCTAGATAGACACCCACAAGGACACGAGAAGAATAATGTATTCAAAATATAGAAGTGTTTTTCTGAATGTGTTAATCAGCTCAATATACCTTCCAATTATGCTTATAATATCTATTAAAGAATCTTCCTATATTTATTTATTTTTAATTTTGGGGCTGATGCAATATTTAGAATACAATTATATTTTGGATTGCTGTGCTCTTCTTGCCAATTTCTTGTGTTTTGAAGTCTCTCACTGATTGCTTCTCATTTTTCATTACTGATGGCCCCTTCAGACAGGCAGGCTCTGAGCTAATTAGCAAAGCTTTGTTCATGGATGCTTGTTTCCTCCAAAAACTCTGCAGGAAGGAAACTCATGAACGATACTACACAATCTGCAGTTGCAGAGGCTGTAGTGTTAACAGTAATATGCTGCAACATTTAAATTAAAACGCACCACTTTAGGAATTATTAATTCATGCTCCGTGATGGGGAAGTTTATAGTCCAAAGGACAGTGGAGTAGGATGATGCACTGCTGCAGGTCTGAGAATCAAAAGCTGGCGTGCAAGAATGGTGTCTGTCTAAACCACCAGTTGAAATTCCTCTGGAATTTTGTGGTTAGGCCCACAAACTGGGCTGGTTTTTTTAGTCATCATTTGGCAAGCTCCAAGCCTCCTTTGTTTATTTTTGTTCTGCATTGTTCATCTTTTGATTCTGTGGGTGCCTAATTGCTGCTTAAACAAATTGTGCCTCACAGTGATGAAAGGCCGCACTCTGACCTTTGGCAAGGTTGGAAGTGGCAGTGAGCAAGAAGAGAAATTGATCTAAGTATGGGTTTTCTGAGATGCTAAAGCAGCAAAATCGGTACCTCTGGGATGTAAGAAAGTCTGTGACATGAAGAGCTTCTCGTCATCATTGGGTGCTTCTGGTTAAGGGCAGTAATTTGGGAGCAGGAATAGGCATTTCTCTCCTGTTACCTCATGTTACATTCATCGCTTCATCTCTTTGCTGTTTGAGGCATCACAGTCCTTGTTTGGTGAGACCAGCTCTGCTTAGGAGGACCTTAGAAATAAGGTATTTTGAGATAGTTTTCAACACTGTGTTTGCCTATTGCATGTGATCCAGAATTTGTGCTTCTCCATTAAGGTAGAATCCTTTTCTTTCTGGATAATTTTTAAGTTTTTCATATTAAATGATCGATACAAATTACTATTGCTCATTTGCAGAGCGAAGTGCTGCCAGCACCACTGAAGGTGTGCAATTGCCTCCTGGCAGACACTGCTTAGTAGATCTTTTCTGAAGCCAGGACGTGTTCCTTGGGGCTCTTCGTGCTCTTACTGTGCGAAGCTGTGCGTGAAATACAACATGAATCTAGTCAAAGTCGTTCTGTAAATGAGCAACCCTTGATGACTACATGAAGATTTGTGTGTGTGTAAATTCAGGCTTCCCTGGAGTTAGCCAGGTGAGGGTTCTGGAAGGGGGTGTAGCATATTACCTGGTGTACAGTAGATGAAGAATAAGAGTTCCTGCTGCTTCACAGCAAGACAACCAGAATATTGATTAAGAGCTGCCTCCTGAAAAGACATATATTAATCCTTTTGAAGTGAATGTTTATTCAAGGAAGTTTCTGCAGACATTGCCCATAAATTTGATGTTGCTTTCAGCGATGGGTAGAATACATATTTCCTAGAAAGGAAATGTAGGATACTGGCTCCATTAAAAATGAGTGTACATTTTGTTAGTGTTTGTGTCATAGCTTCAACTTAAACTCATGACTAGGCAATTCAGTGTACATTGCAGTTGGAAATAGTTCTTAACATAGATTAAAATTTTTGGCATGTGATGGTTTTGATTAAAATCAACATATGGAATGACAGTTACTAAAATGCAGATGAAAGCTAGTACAAAGAATTAATAAGAGACACTGATAATAGAAAGGCCATCACTTAATATTTTATGTAGATTCATAAAACATCTTTCAAATTTTGAATCAACAGCTGGTAAAAAATGCAGTAGTAATGAGCTCATTTGTATGTAAATGACTGTCATTCTATTCTAGGCTACCCATGCTTTATGGTATCCTGCTAGATATCACTAAGTATGGTCATGAAAATAGGCCTTTTCAGGAAACTCTTCAAAAAATCAATTTAAATGCAAAGTCTTTGCCTGGCTTTTAAGTTTTCAAAAGTAATTCACAAGGCTCTATCAGTCTGAAAATTCTGTATACTTGTATTTAAAATAGTAATCCAGTACATTATTGGGAGCGGAATATCATACAAATTAGGAGCTCTAGGATAATTCTGGCAACACCAGAAGGTAAATTCTTTGCATGTTCCAATTCTCTTGGAAGCACTGATCAAAGTAGGTGGCAATGTCTGCGTACCCAGAGATGTGAAGTAAATGTGCAAAAGAATCCACATTATGTCCATTCCTTTATATTGCTTAGTCTCAATAACCACTAAAGCTCCACATTTTCTGTGAATACCTGGACTTTAAGGTAGAAAGAGCACATTTATAATGAGGAATTTTTACACGGACACCTTCCCACAGCAAGTTTTCGTAGCACATATGGTGCAGAAGTGCACCATGTGCCTTTTATCACCTTTAAAGGATGGTCATAAAGATGAACATTTTGACCTTGGCATGAAGGGCTGATGGATGTACAGCTCAAGCTTTATGAGTTAAAAAATTATTTTAGGGAAATGAAATAACTGAGGGGTTTTTTGGTAGTATACTGCAATATACAGAGTAATAGAATTTCAGTATTAGTCCTTTTACTGGAGAAGTAAATTTTCCAATGTTTGGAGCAATTTTGATCTTCATAAAAGTTCAATTCAGTTAAGTTCTAAAAGAAAGAATCCACTTTCACTCATATTTACTAAAATGTTTAGCTCTTTCTTGTTTTTAGTAACACGTTTTTAAGTGTAAGTGGCTTGCACACACTTAAACTGAAAGTCTTAAATGCAGAATGGAGATTAGAAGTGTGTTAACATGAAATCCAGAAAGAAATGTTTTGATTGATAGCTCAGAAGGAAATGCCAAGGATAAATATAAATACAGTTGATTGCAATTGATGTGTGCAAGTGGTAATCAGCTGCTAATCTAAACAAACAAGACTCCAGCAGATATTTCAACTCTTCACCTTTCCACTTGTCTTTGAGTTGCCTTTCCCAATCCCATTTGCAAGCAGTTTTTCTACTTGTAATATTGCTATTACATTTCTTATGCTGTGGGCAGTTAATGTAAAATACTTTTTAAAAAGAATGAAGTGCATGGATGAAGCGAATGGTTACAATTTGGGGGGAAGTGTCCTCTTTGCCAACTTTAGAGAAAGCTAAAGTACACTTTGCTGAAAGCTAAAGTGCACTGCCTTTTGATTGTACTACATGCATACAATATGGAAATATTAAAATAATATCTACATGCGCAAATTCTGCACTAATTGTAATTTTCTTTGGAGTGGCAGGAAATATGAAGGGGGTGCTTTCAGTTTCTGCTCCATTATTTATGTCGCCAAGGAGAGGTTTTGCTGAGGTAGCAGTTTGCTTTCTTTCCTGTGATGTGAATTATCAGGGTGAACACAGTTCTCCAACAGGGGTTTGCTGTGGGCAGGGTTCATGTAAACACTTGTAACCTTCAGGCTGGTGGAGGTGACACAGACTGACTGAAGTGGGTGGTGGAATGCAAGGGTCACGTAACGAATTCTGATGAAGCCTAAATGCTCTAAATGAGGTGGTGGGACTGCCCATTTTATCTTAGATCATGTGTTAACACAGAGCAGTTTTGAGCTGTTTGTTAATGTGTCAGCCTCCTTGTGAAGTGATTAAGTATTAAAGGTACTTTAAAATACAGTTGCCTTTTTCAGTCCTCCCTTTTAGTTTCCTGGAGGATTGCCTAGACTACTCCATATAAATCAAAAAGCCTGAAACATATAATAAATGGTTTTAGACATAATTTTAGGAAATCCATTTGTGAAATTGCAAATTATAGAAATGAGTTGATTACTATTTTTACCACCAGTTTTAATCTGTGTAGATTGCTTAAATTGTAAAACAATAAAAAAAAAAAAGACTTTTTTCTCAGCATAAGACCACGTGTGGAAAGCAAGTATAAAAAAGACAAACTGAAGCAAATTGTAGCAAACATTAAAAAAATTTGAAATTGCCTATGGAAATGTAAGTGTTTGCACATTGAATTCAAGAATTACATTAATTTAGAGGAGAAATAATAGCATGTGAACTGAATTTCCAATTAGAATGAATTTTCTTACTATGGATTTTGAGTAGTTAAGCTAAAAGCTTTTTGCACTTCAGTTATTAGCTGTGAAGTAAGATGAGATATGAATACTCTCAAAAATCAGGTCATGAAATGCTTCTCGTGAAATTATTTTTTATGGATTGAAGTAAAAATTGAAAAAATTATTATACATAATTACTGAGGAGTGTGGTTAGAGCATTGTGTTGTTTTCTGGGGTGTTTATTGTTATCCTGACAGATGATACAACTGGAACTTCAACCGAAATTGAGGTGACAGGAACTAATGCAACTGTAAGAAGTGTCAAAGCTGCCCGCAAAGGGTCCTACCTTACCCTGTTCACACAGCTTTTTGATAACACTGAAGTTTAGCAAGGCTTAGCAAAGGGAAACAATATGGGAAACAAATGATGGAATTTCAGACTACTGTGAACAATTATCACCAGAACCTATTAAAGCCTACAGTTCTACATTGAGAAGTCTCTCAAGGCTCCTTTGTCAAGGCTGGTTTATTGTCCACATAGTTTGTTAAAACGCTTTTAGAGACATCGTGGTCGATTGGATCTGTGTGGCTGTTGCAAATGTGCAGTAAGTCAACATTAAAATTCTTATGAAATTTTAATGCCAAAAAATTAAAAGCACAAGTACTTTAATCAGTTCATAAAACAAAATATTTGAGTCCCTGACCCCATGCTGCCAGGTGGGGAATCAACGAATGCTGCAGTGTTTTATTTTCTTTCTCTCCAGTAGGTGTGTATTCGTAACTTTTCCTCTGTACACAAAGTCAGGTTCTCTGTGTTAGCAAAGTATTTCTGCAGTACAGATAAGCATAATATCCAATCCTAATATTTGTACTGATGAGCATGTGTTCTGTGTGAAAAACACCGTGGCAGCTGTCAGCTCTATAACTGCACAGCTTACTGTCCACAAGCTTTTGAGTTTGTGCTCAGTCACACATATTTTCTAGATATTTTTATATTTTTTTGGTTTTATGATCAGAAGTGAATGAAGGGTGATATGTTTATTCTAAAACTTTGTTGTCACCAAGTTTTACAAACTCAAAATCTTTTTAAAGTAACAATATAAATCAAAACTGAAAGTGATGGAATATATGGCCACTACTTAACATACAACATCTTTGCACCATGCTGAAGTTATGTAAAAGGCTTAAAGATGATCCATGTGTTTACTCAGTGTACAGATGGATGACAAAACAAATGTCAAGATACTCTCAGGACTATAACAGAAAAGAAGTGTTTTGCCTTCTTTTAAACCATAGTGGGGAAACAATTTTAAAATGTGAACAGTTCATAAAGTGCATTGCTTGCATGCAGAACACAATCAATTAACTAAAATGCAAAGTTAATTTGGAAATACAATTATGTATGTTCAAAATAGAATCAGGCATATGGACAGAGGTGCAAAAAACTGATATGGAAAATCTGTTTCCAAGCAGTAATTTTTCCATTCTGGGAGGAATTATTAGGAAATACGTAAATATTAAATAATTTCAAGAAAAAAAAGAGGACTGTTATGATTTGTATCATCCTGAAGTAAGAGTGGCATGTAATGTTGTCAGCTTCAGAGAGGAAATTATTGTATTTCTGAAAGTCATCTGCAATAGAGGCTTTTCATGGTGTAACTAAGAAATAATGACTAGACCAATTTTAGCAGGAATGGTGTTTGCAGATTATATGTAATGACATGGAATGTAAACAAAAATCCCTCAATAACCAACCACCTACCTCTTGACTAATATATATTGGGGGGAAAAGTGAAACAGCCACAAAGGCAGAATGTGTCTGATTTTGTATATTTTCTTACCACCTGCTGCAAGAAAAATCAAATGCTTGTTATTGCAGTTACTCTGATTGACTGTGTGAGTGAAAAAAAGTTGTTTTCGTTGAAAACAATGTCCTAAATGCTCTTCACTTCAGTCATAGCAGGACTGGACATTGCACTTAGGGGGAATATGTTGTGATTTCTAATTCACGATAAACTTGCAAGAGTTGCTATCTCCGGGATGGATCTAATTCGGATTTGCTCATATTTGGTGAATTTTTAATTTTTTTTTTTTTTCAAATAAACATAGTGATTGTTAAAATCCTCTAGAGAAATCCTTTACAAACTATGGACTAGTGAGTTTTATCAAGGTATTTCTCTCTCTGTCCTAAGGTGTCTTAATTGTGTTTTAGGATTTACTTCATGCTATGAAAAAGAGATGAAGATTTCTGTCAGCAGTGCATGGACCAATGATGCAATTTTGTTAATCTCTACCTGGATACCTTTGTGTCACATTGCTGGCTTTCACTTCTCCATCAGAGAGAACAAACATTTCTCACTGGCAGTTTACTTTACTTTACTTAATATTTTGTGCAAAACATTGATTCAGACAATGATAAAGTAGATAGAAACCAATTTTCTACTACCATATATTTTATTTGTCTGCTGTTTAATCTAGTCTGCATCTTTATCTAAATTAACTGTCATTTGGAAAAACTTTTTTTCTCAACAATATAGACTACATTTAAAGTTCTGACATAGTGCAATTTAAAAAAAAAGAAGATTAAAGGAGGGATCCAATGCATCAGTTTTCTGTCTAATTTGAACCCGAGTGGTGCCCTGAGTTTCTTTTGTAAAATACATGTAAAGCACAGTATGAGAAGTTTACCAGAAGAAAGTAGAAGCTTTTGCCTATGAATGGTCATGTAGAAAGCTGAAATAGTGGGAAAGTTTTTTCTACTGAGAAGCTAATGCCTTCTTCTTTCTCAGTGGAAACATTTTTCTAGATAAGATGCACAAAAGTGTTCAAGGACAACAAATTGACAAGGCCATATTTTTATTTTTACAGAGATTAAATTGCTCTTGAATTATAAGAAGAATATTCTAGATATAAACACAGCACAATGCTTTTCTTTCAAAGGACTTGATCTTCAACAGATGTTTACTTCAGCAACTACAAGAAAAAAGTTAGTTTCTGTTACCATTTTCTTGGTATTTTGCACTCTTCATCCCAGCTGGAACTGAGCACGTAGCTTTCTTGCAGAGATGCTGTGAAACTGCAGACAGCTTTCTCAGAAAGTGGTGACAAGGTACTGGAGGAAAATTTTACTTCATCAGAGGTCAGCTTCAAAATCCCATTGATATAATAGTGCTAAAAATTAATTTGCCACGTATACAATATACATTTCATTTCTGCAGAGGTTAATGCACCAGATGAGCCTTTTGTTGGATTTGCATGAACAAGTGGTGCTCTGTGCATGTCTTTGTGTTTCCCAGTAGGGGAAGTTTGCTGTGAGAGGAAACACAGTATGTGCATTTAACAGGAGTGACTGAATGCCAAAACAGAAAAAAACCTTTCTTAAACAAGGACCTAGTACATTTAGTGTTTGAATTCAATTTATTTACACTCTAAAAATAGCCAAAGGATAAGAACAGCATAGTCTTGATGGAAGCAATGCAATGCCACAAAGAAAACCTGTCTAAATAAAAAATCTCACAATTTAAAGTACAAAACAGTAAAATAATGCCAAGCAGACACCTGTGCAAATGGTTCTGATGTGTTATTAATCTCCTCCTAAGTGTTTTCTCTGTGTCCTTTATTTCACTCTGGTTGTTTCAGCCCTCTCCATGACCGAAGCCAGTGCAAACCTGAAGTGGCACTGCCCTAGGACGGCACCTCCTCTGTGTGGAGCCCCTGGTTGCAGTCACTCACTATGACACGAGAAAAATACTGAAAAACTGTCAGTCATGTTCTAAATAAAGACCAACCAATCATCCCTGTGCTTTTCATAAAGTTTAGACTTAGCAAGACGACTGGCAATACTTCATTTTCTGTTATCCATCACTTTGAAGTAAGTTCTGAAAGGTTTAATAAGATAGCTGAGAGATGAATAGGAAATAACTGTTCAGTAATGTAGCTTCCTCGGATGTTCTGAGATGCAAATATTTGTATTTGCAAGAAATAATAATCTAACTATGATTCTCAACAGGGTGTCATAAGATTTTCAGCCAGAACAGTTTGGGAGTACATCGTTTCAGGCTATTTATTCCAGAAGTGGGAATAGATGAAATTCTCCAATGGGATTGAAAAACTTCCATAATGATACCATAAGACATTAACTTAGCAGTTGGAAATAACACTTATGAACCACTGGAAGTTAAGTTCTCATGGGTTTAATGTTTTCTATAGCCTCATAAATCTGATAGAGACATAATCTCTTTATTAAGTCAGAAATTCTATTTGTTTTTAGAAGATATCGACAATTCTGCTCTGAAATAAATGAGTTCCTCACAGTAAACAAATTTGCACACAGGAGATACTAAGAGAATCCTCCACATGTAAATGATCAAATATTAAGTCTCTCCTTGAAATTCAGTATAAAAAGAAATACAACTTCAGAAGGTGGACAAATGTCTATGTTAAGGTTAAATGTGTGTGTTAATTCTCTAGGTCCTGGGGGTTTTGGATCTTCGTTCAGGTGGTTTTGGTGTTGCAGAACTCTAATCACTCTAACAGAGTTTGGCTCTGGTCCTGCAGAGAGTCCAGAAATACTAAATGGAAACAGGGAGTTTATGTAGGAATCTGTGAGCTGAGTAAAACCACTGTCCTGGTCAATCCAGACAACAAGGTTTCTCCCGTTTTCAAGCTCTAGTTTATAGGAAGATTTTACTTAATTCATGTTCTCTGGGTTTGCTTTGGTGGAACTGGCATAAGAAACAGAGTGGGCATAGTGTCATAATAATTGCCTTTGAAGATTACATACATTTTCCATTTTTTCATGTTTAAGATGTAGCCAGGTTTTCCCCAAGGAAGTTCTAGAAAAACACAGTTTATAGAACTACATACTGGAAAGCTCATCTGGTGAAGGGAAAGCTTCTGTAGAGATGATTGCTGGCAAGAAATAAGAAATTGAGTAAGGATTGAGAGGTAATACAGGACTGACACTTGGGAATAAAGACAGAGGATGGAACAGTGAAGGAGGCAGAGTACTTGAGAGGGAAAGGAGTGTGGGCTTCAGGACGGATCATAAGGGAAAGGTACAGCTGTAATGCTTTTGGTTTGGGCCAGAAAAAACTTTCTTGTGACTGGAAGTTCTTTCATATTCTTTTAACTAGTTTTCCTATGCAGTTTTGTTACTGGGGCTCACCTCAAAAGTCACTGCCTTTCCACTGCATTTTGCACTCATGTGAAATGATTTTGACATCCATGAAGTTAGTATTTATTTATAAGTGCTTGCACTTTGTGTGTCAGTATATTCAGTGTATTATGGGTCCATTAACATGTGGTGGGTTTGAGATATTGATTAACATGGAGAAAAAAATGGTTTGAAAAAGCAGATAAAAAACTAAATATTTTTTCTGCCTTCAGTAGCTTCAAAATCATTCTGTAGCCCAAGTCATGACCTTGATGCCTGCAAGGTCTGGAACAGGTAGCAAATAGCTACTTGTTATAGCAAATAGCTATAGGTTTCCTGGTAATTTCCCATGGCTAAGGTGAATGCACATTGTCTGTTGCTTAAGAGCTCTTTCAAGCTTTCTCCTCAGAGAAGCCAAGGGGTTGCTTAGAAACATTATATGTAGTAAATAAGATGTTTATAATATTGTTGAATGTTTAGCAGGCCTGTAAAGAGGAGAAATGACCGAAAATAATATAGTTCTATATTATGTATGATAGTTTCCTTTAACCAGATTATATTCAAAGCTGTCCTTAGTATTTTACATTTGATCAAGTGGAACATTTCATATCAAAAGTAAATATTTTTTCCATGTCTCTTATGAGGAGAAACTGAAACCTTATAGACGTGGGTTGTTCCAAATGAAATATTGTGTTGCGTATAGTTGATGACAAAAAGACAAACAGCAAGAGCAATTGTGAATATAGGTTTCATTAATTGAAAGTTTTGTAATGAAACCTATGGGCACTGAGAGTTAGCAAATGAGACCAGCCCTGATCCAACTGGATTTCACCCAGGGAAATATTCTTGATTTGCAGGCTGGAAGCTGATGTTTAATCTGTAATCTATCAAACCTTACAGTAGCCTTTGGTCTTTATTTTGAGAATTTCAGTGGTCTCAGTATCTGACAATAACATGGAACAGCTTTTGCAACCTGACTGTTCTGTGTCACGCTGAAGTCCCCCTGCACCCCTATAGGTCCTTGAGGAGAGGGAGCACCTGAATGCTCTCCTGGACACTAAATGGTAGCTAACGTGTGCTTTTGTCTTGTGATGATCTTTTTTTATCTCCAGACTATATGCACTGTTACCTGGATTTACATAGTTGAGAAGCCTTTTAGTTGATGAATTTTACTTACACCAGAATACAAATGAAAATGTAATGTTGTACCATGAAATTAGTTTGTCCCTCAAGTGAGACTGGGTTATATGATGCAAATTGATAAAAGTGATTCCTTATTAATGTATTTAGGCACAGTTAGCTGCAAATTGGTGACAGGTTAGATAACAAAATGCCTGAATGAGTTGAAGGTGTAAATTCCATTGTGTTTAAATAGTGTTTGTAAACCTCTTACATGCCATAGACATCTGCATCTTCTGAAGTACTGAGCCAGAGCTATGGAATCATTAGTACCAGCAGTGCCTTGAAAACATTCTTAGTCACTAATTGCTACAGACTTTTTTAATGCCTAGTGAGATTCACAGCTGTGGGCTGGTATTTGAACCTCTGTGTTCTCAGCAGCTCTGGCAATGTGGACCCTGAGAACACCAACCATCCCATGAAGTAAATCACCCTGGTAAATCTCATCAAATGAGTTGTTAGGCAATAACTGCTTGTGAAATATCAACATCAGCTGTTCAGTTTGAGTAAATCAGCCAGGTACTCATGGCCACAGACTAAGTTGCAAAATGTGATTGCTAAAGGGAAAAGCTTTGGCATAAATGGACATGGAAACCAGTTGCAATAAAGGCTGTTAAGGGAATTAGTCTCTTATGTAGCTGCAGAAAATTCTGCATGAGATTAATCCACATTTCACTTTTGCAACTGTAAAGGCTCACACAGATCTGCCACCACATAATAGTTAAAAACTAGGCAGACACCCTGCTCTGATGCATATATCTAATGGACTCTCTGATCTAATCATTGTGCTTACACAGCAACTGATTTCTTGCATTTTTGAAAGAGTACATGAAAGAATTTACATCCAGATGTTTTGTCTGGGGCAAATGCGTCTTTCCCCCCTTCCTTCCCCCCCCAGCTGGATAGGAAATAACAGGAAGGGATTTAGCTAATTCTTCAGAATTCGTGTGGATTAAGGAATCAAGTCTGTTAGTATCGTGTATATACTTGATTATTAGAGAAGTATCTAGAAATAAAGGGAACGAATAGAAAATTAGGGAAATGGTTGACAAAGCATTTGAATTTGATATTCCTTTTAATAATCCATATTTATTATTTTATAGGAAAATCAAAGAACTTTTTAAAATTGAAATTCCATGAGCTGAAAGTAATGCTTTCTATTAGGGTATTTTCATGAGGAATATTGTCTTTTATTGCTCTCATGTTGAGTTCTATTTTTAAAAGAGGGGAATTAAAATATGTGTAGAGATGAGATAATGGTGGATTCCATTCCGGGAGTGAGTAAGCAGCTTATAGGAGAGTAGCTGAGACCTTCATCTTCCTTTACCTGCAATAGCAAGTCTGTCTGATTTACTTCTGTGTGTTGCAGAACTGCATCATTGTAATGACTTTTCCAATATTCTGCTGCTGAAACTTTCTAGCTTATGCATAGGTATATTTTGGAGGCAGGAAAGGAAAAGGGAGGGAAATGACTTTACTTGGGTTCACTGAGAGTGACATTTCTTCTGTTATGAATGCTGCAAATGATCCATTACTCTCATTTTGCAACTACAGAAAGCTGACATGAGCTCCTTGGCCATTTCACAGAGTGACCACTAATAGTACTGGTTTTCATGGAGCTATTTATGTAGCACTGTGGAGGACATAAGCACAGTTGTAAGGGTGACACTCAGAAGTGGCATCTTGCATGGATGACTCATATAATGAGAAATGACAGCTGACCCCAGGGATGAAAGGAGAAGGCCTAAACAGAGCAAGAGGAAGAATGAATAGAAATGGGTACATCTCCACATCACTGAGCAATCATTGCAGGAAAGCAAACTGTGTGTGTTCGCCCCTCAGTCATTTAATGTTCTTGCTATATATTTATCTATTTATTTATTTACAATTTTTATACCCCCATCCCTCTTATTTGTGAGGCTCTCTGGCAGATGCTCACTTGCCTACACCAAAAGCAAATGCTCAACACGTTAAGATTACTGATTTGATTGCTGTTTCTATGTCACCATGGAAATACAGTCAGAAGACATCTGTACCACTGGGTTGGCAGTTGAAGGGGATTTTATGTCTGCCCTTTACTCCCTGTTTTGCTGGTAGCATTTGTACTCTCATTTGCCTTCTCCCTCCCTAGTGGATTTCATGGCTGGGAGTAGCACCTGTGGCCACTCTGTGCTCTGACAGCTGCAAGACTCAGATGCCAAGCTCTTGAATGTAGTTTATCTATTGCTGTCATCTGGGTTAAAAGAGAGCTTCCAGGCAGATATCTCAGCTGTGTTGGTGTTCATTGCTTGTAGTTGGACAACAAGATGTCTTTAGCTTTCCACTATTTCATTTACAGTACACTCATAGGTGCAAAGAGTTAGCTTTTTAGCATGTGCAGTTCTAGAGAGTAAGTTCTGGTCTACTGTTTAAGATGTTTGAAAACTTTTTTTAGATCATCATGTGCTCTGGCCAGAGTTGATAGCTTCTTTTGTGCTCTGCATGTGGTCAAGAACACTCTGAGTCTGTAGCAAATTAGGGATGCTCATAGAAACACCTCATTAACATTTCTTGACTGCTTCTGGAAGTATTTGAAATTTAATTCAGTGTTTGGAAACTGGGAGTACCTGGAATCAACCACGGCTGGCTCAGCTAACACATCACCAAGAAGGAGAGTTAATCAATGCTCCAAGCATTGCTGTAGGTTTATGTTTGATAGGATGTGCATGTGCTTCCTGATACAGCAGCCTCTGCATAAAACCAGCCGAGATGCCTTTGGGTTAGGATCAGGGTTAGCAAATGATACTAAAGTCAACCCTAAATTTACTCTGACTCATGGAAAAGGACAAGATTCCATTGCATTTATCTGAAGGAGAAGTTTTTTTTTTCCTTAATTTATTTTTAGCTTTGTTGTTTCTTTTAATATTCTGGAGAGGTATTTTTAAGTATAACAGCTAACGTGGGCTCAATCCTGCATGACACTGGATAAGAAGTTGTAACCCATAAATTCTTGACTTTGTGACCTTATTCTGTCTAATGTGTACACTGGTACAT
Organism: Orthonyx spaldingii; assembly: GCA_013397795.1. NCBI lineage: Eukaryota > Metazoa > Chordata > Aves > Passeriformes > Orthonychidae > Orthonyx > Orthonyx spaldingii. The sequence continues at coordinate 256,853 of VZTJ01004657.1, read as the reverse complement.
GGCAATATATTGTGCAGCTTTGTGGCTGTTGTGGACAGGAAAAAGCTCTTGAAAGCAGCAAGGATTCCTATGGCCCAGAACTGGTGTTTGAGTGTCTCTGGAACTAGATACTCAAACAGATCTAAAAACTCTTTCTCTATAAGGCTGGTTGTGAATTTAAAAAGCAGAATTAGAATTAGAAATTACAATTCAAGTTTGATCAGATAAAGTTAGAAATATCACTAATTTCTTCCCTGCCACAAGTCCAGTGTGCAATATCTTGTAACTCCAATTCTGTTCAACGGACTGTAAGTTAGAGAAGTGGTAAATGCAACTTTTCTGCATGAGATATAAAGATATTTGTAGGAAATCATATTTCCACCAGTGGGCTTATGCTTTGCATTCTGTTCAGGTCTTTAATGCTGAAGTTTGCATACAGAGTTCCCAGATTCAACATTCACATGATTTCTTTCTGAAGACATCTTCTCTTGTACAGAGCTGTAGGCTTCAGAAAAATTTAGTGGAAAATAGACACACAAATTAATTTGACTCATGCAATTTAGTGAGGCAACATCAGGGAAAATACAGTCTCTTTTCGGTTGTAAGCAAAATGTGTTGGGGGGAGAGATGACCTTCAGCGATAAGGCTGAAATCAAGCAAAAATGCATTCTCTTCCTATTTCACATGGAGGCTGATTTTTATCAGAACACTTGGATGCATTTAGAAATGGAGTTTAAGAACAGGGATAGACCTTCAAATGTACCTGTGTGACTAAACATTACCTGGCCAATTATTTTTTTTTCACCTGCTTGTCATATACTAGTCTTTGAGGTGAAAGCTCAGAATGATCAAGGTAGTTTAATGCCTTGTGTGCAGTCTGGGAGGGATATTTCTCTGTGTGTAAATGTGAAAACTTTTTTAAAAACAGGATGCTTTAATATAAATGAATCCTTTCTTTTTTAGAAATTTATTTTTGTGCACATATAAAAACATATTGCAGTCTATTTTATTTCCGCAGCAAAGGACCTCAAAAGATTATTTTTATCTATTGCTTATACATGGTCAAGTTCCAACTGAACCACAAAGCTGCTTAAGGACCTGCACACAGTCATTTGTATACAGGGCAAAAGTCTTGTCAGCTCTTTTGCTGTAAACAGAGCAAAGATCTCTAAAACAATCCTCTCCCCCTCCCTGCAAGTCACAGGCCATATGAGCTTATGGGTTTACAGGCAAATCCAGCCTGCAGCTGAGGATCCAGGGCTGAGCAGAGAGTGCTGTCAGGCTGGGCACTGGGAATCAGTGTGTCTGTGTGTGCTTTGAACATGTCCTGCATTTCTCTCTGTGACTGTGTTTGCTGCACGTGTGACTTTATCTTCCTCCAGCCCCTGCAAGACGTATTTTCTCTACCCCACTTCATGGCTGCTGCTGGGTTGTTCTGTTAGGTCATGATGTTCAGAACTGTTGAGGCAACTGGAAAAAAAAAGAAAAAAAGAAAAACAACACTGTATGTCCCCAGAATTACATGGGATTTAATTCCTGCTGCTTGTAATGGATTTAATTAATTGAGGTTAATTTACCTGGCAATGCTGTACTCTGTCTCCAGTGCACTGGGTAGTGTTAAACTCAGAAGTGCTTTTCTGGGTCTTATTACTTAAAAAATAATACAAAAATCAATAAGCAATAAGTATTACATGTTTTTACATGCATAAGTATGCCAGCTGATACCTGATTATGTTTGATTAGTTGTGATTTATTTTTTGACAGCAGTATGACACCAGTTATGATCAGGTAGGTGTCAGCCCATAGAAAATGTTTGGTAACTTTAGTTTCTAATGTTGGTGGTACAAAGGACTTGAACACACCTCATGTAATTTCAGCAGGGAGGCAAAGATGGAAGATGAAGAGCCATTGATTCATCTTGTTGCTCAAGATGCATCTCTGCCAATTCATGTTGAGTGTTCTGTGTTGGAAAGAGCAGTGTGACAGCTCATACAGCTTTCCTGAGAATTTGGCTGTGAGAATTCTTTAACTGGCCAGAGGAAAAAAAAAATACAGTAGGAAGTTAAAAGGATAAATGGCCCTGAAGTACTTGTTACTACTCATAATTTTTGTGCCTTAGTTTCACATGGGGTTTTAGAAAGTGATCTGCTTTGAAAGAGGCTGATTTTTTCTGCTGTGCACCATATGAAAATCTTACTGTTCTAGCTGCTTTCCAGGCTTTGATTTGTTTTGGATTCTCACGACTGCTTAGTTTTTGAGGGTTAGGGAGGATGTATCCATGGCAAATAATGTGCTGGCTTCTGTAATATTGGCATTGCTGAAGATAGCTTAAATGTTGTTTGTGAGCTTACATTAGTACAGAAACACTGAGGCTTTTAAAAGATCTGGTACCGGAGGCTTTCCTGGCCCCTGCTCTGCAGCCTGGGAACGCTCGGATCCCAATCCCATCAGTTGCCTTTGATGCTCCTGAGCCAGTGCCAAAAGAATCAGATGGCCACAAGAAGAGTTCTTAAAAATTTGTTAGTGACTGGCATGTTAATAGTGTTGAAATACTTAATCATAAAGCAGTAACCAGAAGCCTCTATGGTCCACAAAATTTTTAGTTTTCCAGAAGTCTTGAAGTGTTAGACTGCTTTGTTTTAGCTGCTGTGCTCACATATATGAAGTTAATAAGATGACATTCTTCTAGAAATGTCAAAGGGGTGGCCATGAAGGTTTTCAAATAAGCAGTACTTCCTTACGTGCAAAACTCCTTAAGTTCCATCCTGCAGTTTTCATGATTTTCCTTTAAATGGGTATGCTCAGTACAGCACAGACATCTGCACAGCTGACTGCAGAGATATCTTAAGCCTCACTATTTTAGTCCCTAAAATAATAAAAGATTTTCAATCAATTTTGTTTTTGAAAGGAAGCACAGGAACAGATTTCTTTAAATTCATTTTCTATTGGTATGAAATTTTTGTGAATTTTCTTTTTCCTCTTGCCCCCAAATCCATCTCATATTTCACAGACGAGGAAACAGAGTGATGGTGTGTCACAGCCAGTTATATCAGTCACTTTGGCAGTCATTACTGACACAGCTTAATGCAGTCTGACTGATGTAATCAGACATGATGTCTCACAGTATACTGTGTCACCCTGAGAAATATAAAGAGACACAGGTTTCAGAAAAACACAGTTAAGGCTTGTTTTACAGAGCAAATAATAACCCATGGCATTGTGTCTGCAGACATGCACCCAAAACAAGTAGGTCCTTCTGGACAGAACAAGACCTGTGTGCTAAATTCATTTCCTTAGGGAATAAGGGTTTTTTTCAGCCCACTTGAATGAACCTCATTCACAAAGGAGTTAATGCAGCTTTCTGCAATAGTGATTTCTTTTTCTGTTCCTCACCTAAAGCACAATGATGTCCGTTTCAAAAAGGTATTATGAGTGCTTCCCATTTTGGGATACCCAGCTTGTGACCTCCTCAGTGCTTCTGGTTTCAGTGAGCTGATCTATCTCACATTTGGCTTTCAAAGTTGACAATGTCCAAACAAATAGGCACAAAGGACATTTTAATTCTGGAAGGCACTGTGTAGCATCAATGTCATAATTTGTTTTCATGTTGGTGTATTTGTTAATGGCATTTTGAATGTATTTTACTATTCTCACAGTTTAGCTGCTGCAGCTGAAGTGCCCAGATGCAAACAAAGCTTGTATTCCTGTTTCGTGATCTGTAGTTAGAGCAGGGATAATTTCTCTGATCAGTAGAAGCAGGTGCTCAATTGGACCTGATGATTTCACAAGTTTGTTGGAATTTATTGATCCAAATCTCAGTTTTAGCTTTCCTGACCTCTAGAACAGCATGTGAAATCTGAAGTCCACTGAAGTCAGTCCCAAGCTTCCCATTCACTTCAGCAGGGCAGGCTCAGACGTGTGGAACTGACTTCAGGGACTCACTGAACTTGAAGTTGTTTGAAAAAAGTTGTGCAGCTGGGTGAAGTGACAATTGGATAAGACGTACCACTTGAAGAGTCTCTGAAGGATGATGAGCCTGTTAAAAACCACCAATTATTATCACCTAAACAAGCGAGAACTGAAAATTCCATTGAAATGGAAAAATGTGAATCAGTAGCAATGAGAGAAACACTTGTCTATATCAAAAAAAAAAAAAAAAATTAAAAAAAGTGGTTGATTTGGGATCCATCCATATGACTAAAATCAAAGTAATAAACATTAATGTGATTCTGGACTCATAAATTCTACTGGAGACATAATCAAGCTGTAATTATAACAGACATTTGAATTAATGGGTTGGACATAAATGTAGCTATCAAAACTGTTTTAAAAATATAGAACTTAATCTGTACTTCTGTCTCCATCTCCAGAAGTGTCTTTTAATGTCTGTTCTTAAAACAGCATTTTTAACTTGATTGGGTTTTTTTTCCCTAAAAGTGGAAATGAATGCAAATAATTTGTGCTTCAAAATAGAAAAACGAAAAGAAAAGAAACTATGCAGGAAGACAAATGTGTCTCTGTCTGCCTCTCTCTGTCACCAGCATTTTAATGATCACTTTACAACTTTGCTGTCTCTGAACTTACATCCATTTCAGCTTCCTCAGCTTAATTTGCATTCAGCACTATTTTGCTGTTCTGAGCAGTATTGATTGAGAAAGGAATAGAACCGTTTTTATACATTGTCTATGGGAAATGTGGGAATGTGAGGGTGGAGTTGCTGGGTACAGGGACCTGTTGATACCTCCACAAAAATATTAAGTCCCTATAAAGGTGTCATTGCCTGGTGTGTCCAACATATGCTGCTGTTTAATCTTTCTGGAGGGGGTAGCAGTTGAAATGCTTAACGTCCTACATTTAGGTGAAAATTAATTAGTGTGAATAGGCAAGACACCCTATGGTGTCACTGTTTAGTCAGTTTTCTGTGGAGAATCACACTGTAATAGGAAAAACAATATTTTTTTTTGTGTTCTAAAGACAACAAAAACAAACAAATTAAAATTAGTAACTGATGTGTCATCTTATCATGTGTTTTCTTTCTTACTATGCCATCCATTCCCCTGCCATTAGTGAAGGAAATTGTGTGGGGGAAAAGATTAACAAAACCTAAGTGAAAAACCTCAGACAAATGCTATTTTTCTTTTCCAGTGCAGGCACTGCAAACTCCTGCCTGGAAAAACTGCTTCTGAACCTTTCATCCATGCTTTTGGATTATAGTACTGGAGAAATTTGTCTCAGTAACATAATTAGAATCATCTGGATGGAAGTGAGAGCTGTCAGGGGTGTTTTAAGTGCTCCCAGTTTGGTGCTGTGGGACAATCTGATGGCCATATACAGCATTCTGAGTCTCTAAATTACTGAGATAACTGACCTAAAGGAAAGAGAGAAACAAGAGACTGCTTAAAAAAAATTAATAAGAGCAACTCTTGGATAAATACAGTGACTGGAACAAATAGAGCAGTGAAACCTGTTCATATGTTAAATCTATTAAGATATAGTTAGATCAGAAAGTTTAAAAGGATGATCATAGTGTGGCTAATCTGAAATGTGATCAGAGTTAAAATGTCTTGGTGATTCGTGTAGATATATATTTGACAGAAGTGTTGATTGGAATGACCTTATTATTAAAATCAGTTTGGGGGAGGGGGCTTTGGTTGGTTGGTTGGTTTTTTAATAAAGAAGTCACTTTACATAACTGTGGACTTCTGTGACCATTATTTTACCTGGAGTGTCTCAGCCCTCCCTCTTCTCTCGAGTCTGTTCTGATCCATTTGTCATTTTGGTGGTTTTTATGAAGTGTGGCAGGGAAGAGCTGGATCTGTTGTATCCATCTGCTAGGGGTCAGAGGCAAATACAGCCACCACCCAGGAACATGCTGCTAACAGGGAGGAATATATAATACAATAAAGCATTTAGCTTTTCTTTCTCCTTTCTTGGCTAAATCTACACCAATTTCTAATACTAATATTGCTTTAAGAGGCTGTAAAGTTTTTTTTTTTTTTTCGATCATATCCATTGCAACTATGATTATGGGCTGTTCCATCTGCAAGGATATTTTCAGGTATATTTAGCTTTAAGCATGTGTGTAGATTTTGCTGAATAACCAGATTGCTTGCGCATAAAGATGAATGAAGAGACTTAAAGTTGTGAAGCATATCCTCCCCAATGCCAAAAAATAGCATTTCAGCCTGGTTACTCCATAAACTAATGTTTGAGACTGTGTACAAATAGCTTGCTCAATGATTTAATAAATAAATAATTGGATTAATCATAAATCACCAAGAGGTTCTTTTTATTATTTTTTTAAATTACGGTGTTGCATTTTAATTATATACTGGATTTGCTCATTTTTTCCTTGGAAAAGAATTTGGCTTTTCTCTTTCCAAAAAAATACACCTTAGCACATGGTCTGAGGAACTACTCAGGGTCTCTGCTTGCAATCTTAAAAATGTCTTTTCTTTCCATGTAGGAAACTCTGTGGTAGATATTTGGTATCAGAAATCTGACACAGAAAAGCATATTTAAAAAGATCATGTAAGGGTATTTAACGCCAACAGGTATTGTGCGGTGTAAATCACGTTACTGATTTTTTTGTAGGAATGTACTTTTGGTTTTTCTTTGTTGTATTCAGGGGCAAGTGTTTGTTTGATAAATGCTTCCTGAGAATATCCAGCTTCCTATTACTAAACGTGCTGCATAGAATTACTGCAAACGAGGCAGGTGAGAGGTGCCAACTTTGCTTTGTTTACTTTCCCCACTGACAAGTGTTTCTGTGTACAGATAATGGAGAACACTGAGACTGCATTTCCCTTAAGGGCACGACTTTTCAAACACAAACAGGGTAAAGAAAACGTCCTAAGAAACAGAAAATGCCTTGAGTTTGCCTCCCTAAATTGGTAGGGGAGACTCCAGGCAGTTTGTGGTACCTGAAATAGCTTTTATTCTTTTTGCTTCTACTTGACAATGTTTGAAGCTGGTGATGTCTCTTTAAATCTGCTGTCACTTGTGCTGCCTGGGAACAGATGTGCTTCTCCTTATTTCTTGTGTTTGCCCTGCTATCAACTGGGATGAAGAAGATAGGCAGGCAAAAGTAATTAATTTGTAATATTTCACATTCTTCTTACAGATAGAGTAGGACAATTTCAAATTAAAGCAGCTTTTCTTCTGCAAGCAAAACAGATATTGGCTTGTATCACTTCAAATCTGTATTAGACCGTATTTTATTGTTGAGAAGTGTCATGTTGCTATACTGAATAATGCAACATGGGCTGACCTACTTGAATGTTGAAACACTGATTCACCCGTCAACGTTTTTGAGCAAATGGAAATATTAGTTCTTGTCTTCAAACGGAAGTACAAAACAGAAGAGATGTTTGCAGACATGAGTAGATCTCAGTGGACCAAGGTTACCATATATATTGCAAACTCCTAATTTCATCAAGATCATTCTGTGTTTAAAGAGGGTAGACTGGAAAGCTGTGATCAATAACACAAAAATTCATGACCATGTGGGTATATGTCACATTAGTAGTTAATATCTACTGCCTGTATTTCATAAGAATATTTGAAACATTCTATTATAAAGGTTAATATTTAGTATAAACATATTCTGAAACTTCTGCATATAATTGTTAATAAAGGAAAAAGCAGTTCAGCCCCTGAGCTACAGGGCACATCTTTAAGTAGCCTATAAAAGCAGACAACATGTCCAAGCATTTGTTATGTAGGTGTCTTTTCAGAATACTCAGTTTCTGTACTGAAAGAGCTCCCCAAATTTTTATTAGCCATCTGTTTATAGTAGGTGTGTACTTGGGTTTTTTTTTTCCATTTCACTGTAATTATTGCTCTGGCAACAAGAACAAGTTGAAATTGTGGCTTGTCTCCTGGAAGTTCTGCTTTCGTTGCATATGGTTCTCTGCATTAAAATACAGACCAGTTGCTCAAGCCACCTTAAGGGGAAAGCACTCAGCATGCTGCTCCCAAAATTAGGCATGCAGGCACATTAACAGGAGCAGTAATTGCGTACATTATTTGCTGGCTGGAGCACTGACTGTGTGTATAAATTTTCAAATTATTGTACTGGCTGCGACTCATTGCCAGTGAGCATCCACTACCGCCACCTTTCCTATGAAATGAAATGTCCTTTGTAGGTAACTATTTATGTTTATACTTAGGGTTTATAATGATTAATGTCAAATGTTTTCATGTTTGCTGTTCTGAATTGCATGCCATATGTGTTGGCCTGACCTTTGAATGAACAATGTGATGGGTGCTGCTTCGAAAATATGGAACAGACTGGATTATGCATAGATTTTATACAGCAAAGGAAAAGTGGAGGAGAGAAATTCACTTGGTTCCTGAGGAGCAGGATCAGTTCTAGACACAAAGCCATTCTAAGAAATGCTTTGATTATGTCTGATCACAGCAGGTTTTTCCTGTTGCTGCTGTCCTTTTTTCTGGGACCCATTTGCCCACGAATGGAGGGATGGGGGCTGCTTTCCTCTTCTGATTAAGGAATGAAGAGGCAGTTCTGCCAAAGCTACCCTTGCAGCTGGCTGCCACTCAAAGGGCCAATTCTCATACGTTGCTGTTCAAAAGGTGTTCCTGTGCTGGAAATGAAGCTGTGCCCTGTGCTGTGCATAGAACCTTAACTACAAATGGAGAGGGATATCCATGTTGCACAAAGGTGATATATGAATCTGAGACATGAATGATCTCAGCCATATAAGGTACCTGTGGGATTAATTGTGTCTTTTTGAGAGAAAACTTTTAGGAATTCCTCTCTTCAGTTTTATCCCATCTTAATCAATGCTGATCTACTCAAGGTCATGATTAAGTACAAGACAGTCCTCAATTCTTTCCTGTGTATGTACAGAACTTCTTCAGTTTTTTAAAGTAAATAGAAGTTGGTTTTTTAACAAAGAATGGAACCAGGAAACTCGCAAGTAATTGCTGAAAAAGTGTTTCTTCTGTTTCAACCCTATTTTTAGGTACTGCTCAATAAAGCTTGTGAGATTTTTGCCGCTCATCTCAGCTACTCACCACCGAGTTAATTATTATGAATTTAACATTCTGTGTAGTTCAAATAATTGCTGTCTCCGTTCCTCTCCCTTTCTTTCTTTTTCACTAACATTTAGAACATTTATATTTCTATGGCTTTCAGATACTTAAGTTGTAGTATCAAGCATGTACTCTCAATTTTCTGTCAAGAATTAATGAGCAAGTTTACCCACAAGTGTCTCATTTCTCACTGTGTACAAAATAAGCAGGAAGAGCATATTTTAGTATCTATAGGCTGCTGTAGGTATAACATTATTTTGACGTATGGCACAGCCTCCTTAATAAGATCATTGCAGGAGTGTTTTCATGTGGTAGATGTGTAAGATGCAGATGATTTTTGTAGCTGACAGCAGCCATCACACTGACTCATACAACATTTGTGCTGTAAATTTTCTCTGAGCAGCAGACACATCAGCAATATCTCTTGAATATCTAAATATTATATTGTGCACATTTTCACCTGTATTCAAGTAGTGCTGTGGCCTAGTTTGTTTTATCCTTGGGAAGCAATATTTTAACGCTAGTTTTCCTGTTTTCCATAGTAACATTGAGGAAAATGTATTATTTCCTTGAAAATAAAAAAGTGTTGCCAAAGATTAAATGGCAACAATCTTATCTCTTGCTGATATAAACTTGCAGGTCTATTCCTGATTTATGATGTTAAACAAAATTATTGTGTTCGGCTTTAGGTGTGTATCATACAGTCAGAAGAGCACCAAAAGACAGTAATAGGTATTTGTTGCGTAATGCACTTAACGTTTCTCTTCTATAAGGTCCCACAAAATTTGTTTCATGGGGCTTTCAGGGGAATTTCAATTTGTCTCAGCAAACTCATAACCTTCAAACAACCATGAAAACAGTGTTATTTTGTTCAATGCTCTCTGTCAGCTCCCAGAAAAAGTTGGAAATTTTTTGGGATTCGTGGTTTGCTCCTTCCTCTTCCCCACCTCGCCTATCCCAGTAAAGCTGATATATGATCAGCCTTTGGTGTCAAAATATACCTGAGGTTTGAATGCTACTCTTGATTTAGGTTTGCACACAGGAAAAATAGGTGTGACACTAACTATAGACTGGAAATAATTTCATTTGAATGTATTTGAGAATTCTTTCTTCACAAAATGCTTTTTAAGCCTGATAATATATTGCAAGGCATACTTCCTAAATTTCTGTTAGGATGATGTTTCCACCAACGTCTACCATTAGGAGTCCTGTAGAGCACTTTATTTCTCAGAAATCAAGCTCTATGTTTAATGTTTTCTTTAATAGACTACCCCAATCTCACAGCTTTTTAGTGTCTAATGAAATATAACTGTGTAGTGAAACTGATTAAGTTGAAAATAGGAGTTTTTGTAATGAGGAAGGAGCATAAAAATGATTTGGGACAAAGATACTGATTAGATTTTAAAGGCATAATCTAAATAATGAGACCTGCCAAATTGATAAGTGATGTCTCGATGCAATTTTAATGAACACAAGCCCTTTTTTGAGCTAAAGGAATGTTAGATTAATAGTAAGTTATTTTCAGGATTTTGTTTACCTTGGAGAGTACATTATTTATAGAGGTGACATCTGCATATTTTGTAGACTGGTCTTACCTTTTCCAGCAATTAAATTGTGGCCTTAGGAAGCTGAGTGATAAAACATTTCTGGGAGGTGAGGATTTTGCCCTGAAGCTTCATATTAATATAAGCTGTTGGGCAATGTATATAAAATGAAGGTAATATGATGAAGGAAGGACTCTGAGAGCTGTTAAAGAAAATCCTGCAAACAGAAAGAAAAGTGAGCTTCTTTCCTGGCATAGTACAGATTGAACAATCAGCCTAAATTGGAGGGCATTTCCATATTTCTTCTTAAGCTCAGTTCTTGTACTTTTGTGTTCCTTATCAAACCACATATACGATTAAACAGGCAGGTTAACCTGAAAGTTGCTCTGTTTGGGGAATTCAGTGTTATCATGACAGCTTCCTCCCACAAGGAGGATGGTAATCCTGCTGCACCCTGGCAGCAAAAGCAGCTCTGGAGTCATCCTGGAACTCAGTTGCCACAGCAACGTGGTTCCTACTACAAGCAAAGGAAGTAAAACATATGGGAGAAATATTGTGCTACTCCAAAAAACCTCCAGATTTCCAGAACAATAACACTTCAAATTCCAATTTCCCTCTTCAAAAATGTCAATCAAGCTGCTTTACTGTATATATTCAAAAATCATGAAAGTTAATGTAAAAATAAGACACCTTTCCAAGTGAGCTAGCAGAGATAGAAATGAAGATTTACTAGCTTAAAGCTAGGAAGCTGAAAGGTGAATTGTTTACCCTTCAGTCTGGATAGTTTTCTGTCCTATGGACAAAGCATTTAAGAGAACACTTGACATTTTTGGAATCAGAAGTTACTGAGAAGTCCTCCTTGAGTTACTTGTGGACATAGGGCTCATTTTTTTCTGTCACTACTGTGAGCCTACATCTGTTTCTATAACAAAGCAACCTCAGCAGTGCTGGCCAGATTATCCTTCTGTTGTGTTTAGAAATATACTTTAACTTTGAAAAAAAAAAAAAAGTTGAGAATATAAGTATTTCCTATAGAAAATAAATTCTTTTCATAATTTCCAAGAAATTTTCAACCATTGGGATTTGGGGTTGTTTTGTTGTCTTAATTCAAGTTTTTCTGGAAAGAGAACTGGTAGTACCAAACAGAACTGATTTCTAATAAATTATAGATTTTTTTTTTTTATAAGGCCTTATTAATCTTAAAAAAAAGAAAAGTGATTGGCCTTTAAATGCATAGAGATGGTTGCTTTTACGTATAAATACAGATGCACTGGAACCAGGAACTGGGTTTGCTAATTGCAGTCCAGGGCAGGAGCTCTGAGAGAGAGTCATGTTTGAATATTACTGTTCAAATGTGGATCCCTGAACTGCTGCCAGGGTGCTGCAACCATGGTATCAGATCATTTCCAATTTGTACATAGGATTCTACAGGGTACGAGACAGCCTTAGTATAATAAAAATTAGTTGTTAATAAATACACCTATTTTTAAATGTAGTATTAATAAATACACCAATTTAAAATAGGATATTGACACAATGTGCGTGTTCTGGACAAGTAGGGGCCAAACTTTCACACACTGTGATACCAGGGGGCAAATCATGCAGGAGAAATGGTCATGCTGGTAGAAGGCTAAGGAGAACTTGGAGGCAAACAGCTGCTGTCCTTGATTACTTCTCTAAGAATCACTTTTGTCCTTGCACAGTCAGCAAGTTGGATCTCCTTTCATAAAATGTGTTTTGTTTCCTGACTGAGAGCAGGTGATTAAATTGAGGTATATAATTAAATTTAAGAAAAATTATATAACTGCTACCACTCCAATCAGAGAGAATCCATACGTGGCAAATTTATAAAATATTTTGAAATAAGGTTCTCTAATTTAAAGTATGAATCTTCTATTTTTGAGCACAGCTCTTTAAACACAACCTTTTTGATGGTGGATGTAAAGACAGTGTTGGTCATCTCTGTGGTGGAGTTAAGCTCAGGGAATTGGGTTTCCTCCCACATGACCCATGAGAATGTTTCATAATAGGTGCGAAACCATTTTCCCTTACCACAAGCAAAAGTATTTCAAATTTTATGTTGAATGACTTCCTACATGTTCATGTTAAAATTGCCATTCCATTATTTTTTAGTGGAGAAATAAGGGCCAACTCAGCAGTGGATATTTTAATTCCATCCATTTTTTATGTTGTTTTTCAAAGTATAAATAGTCCATATAACTCATTATAGCATAGCAAAGAATATACCACTTCTGAGCACCATGGACTATTATAAGTTTTAAATTTGCTGAAAAAATCAAGAATATTTTCAAACTTGATTTGAAAAGAACAGTAGTAAGAATTTTATCAAAACTGTAAAATGCATATAGAGTAGCTGAGTGAGAATAACCCTGGTTATGTGATTAAACAGAAATATGAAATAGATGGAGCACTTAAAGGTCAATTGTAGGGAGAAATTACTAGCTCCACCAGCAGTTTCATGTCTTATAGTTTGTTGCTCAGGTTAAAATGATATATATTCTACATATGTCTACGCTGACCTCTAGAAAATTACATTGGAAATAGGCCGGAGTGGAAAAATTGATGGGGAGATGTTGGTTAAAGAGAATTGTTTGGCGGTTTGAAACCAAAAAAAAATTTGCAAATTATCTAATATATCACTTCAGACATACAGAATTTGACCTAAATAATAAGTTTCAACTTTGTTAATTTAACCTTTTAGTTTCCATTGGATTTTTTTTTTTAAATAGTTTAGGTAATATATTATGAAAGTTCTTAAGAGAAGCCTTTCACTTTGAAAGTTATCACATTGTTCTTAAAAAGGTTAGAAAGGAAGACCCCAGAAACTACTGGCCAGTCAGCCTTTCCTCCATCCCTGGGAAGGTCAGGGGACAGATCCCTCCAGATGCTCTGTAAGACACAGGGAGGGCAGGGAGGGGTCTGGAAACAGCAGCCTGGGTTCACCAAGGGCAAGGTCTTGCCAGACCCACTCAGTGAACTTCTCTGATGGAGTGACCACATCAGTGGACAAGGGAATGCCTACCTGCAGTTCTGTGAGGCCTTTGACATGGTCCCCCACAACATCCTTCTCTCTGAAGTGATGTGGGTTTGATGGATGGGCTGTTTGCTGGATAAGGAATTGGTTGCATCCAGAGGGCAGTGATCCACTGCTTAATGTGTGGATGGAGTTTGGTAAGGAGTGGTGTTCCTGAGGGGCCCACACCGGCACCAGGACCCTTAAACATCTTCACCAGTGCCGCAGTCAGTGGCACCAGCACCCTCAGCAGGTTTGCAGCCAACACCCAGCTGCGTGGTGCAGCTGACACACTTGAAGGACAGGATGCCATCCACAGGGACCCGGACAAGCTCAAGAAGTGGCCCATGGGAATCTCATTAAGACCAAATGCAAGGTGCCTCACCTGGTTCAGGGCTACTCCCAGTGCCAGTCCAGGCTGGGGATGAAGAGATGGAGAGCAGCCCTGCCCAGAAGGACATGGGAGTGCTGCTGGGTGAGAGGCTGGACATGAGCCAGCCACGGGCACTCAGAGTGCAGAAAGCCAAACGTGCCCTGGGCTGCATCCGGAGCCCCATGGGCAGCAGGGGAGGGATGGGATTCTGCCCCTCTGCTCTGCTCTGGTGAGACCCCACCTGTCGCTGTTGAGCCGATGTTGAAACAAGAGGCACATGAGAACGATTGCCGAGAAAAGGGAATTATTTATTTAAATGCAGCTTTTATCTACAAAATGAACACTTACTGGGATTGGCCACAGTCCTCCGCCCCCTGGGGCTGGTTGGCCACAGGCATTCCCACCTGTTCCAAGGGAGTTCTGAACACCTTATCTTGTTTACATAAACAGATAGATTTTCCCATGAGAAAAGAAGTTCTGTGCTGTCACACCTACCTGCAGTGCTGCATCCAGCTCTGGGGTCCCCAGCACAGGAAGGATGTGAACCTGTTGATGCAGGCCCAGAGGAGGGTGACAAAAGTGTCAGAGGGGCTGGAGCACCTCTCTGACGAGTAAAGGCTGAGAGAGTTGGGGTTACTTAGTCTGGAGAAGAGAAGGACCTGGGAAAACCTTGTTGTGGTCTTTCAGTATTTTAAATAGGGCTTATAATAAAGATAGGACAGATATTGTGCAAGGACAAGGTAATGATTTTAAACTAAAAGAGGGTGGATTCAGACTAGATATTAGGAAGAAATATTTTACAATGAGGGTGGTGAGGCCCTGGCACAAGTTGCCCAGAGGGGTGGTAGATGCCCTGGAACATTGAAGGCCAGGTTGGTTGGGGCCCTGAGTAATGTGATCTAGTTCAACATGTCCTTGCCCATGGCTGGATTGTTGGAATAAATGACCTTTAAAAGTCTCTTCTGATCAAAATCATTCTATGATTTTTGGCCTCCTCTGCCCTAGCTTTTTGTAAGAGGTGATGCTGATGGATTTCCTTGGCTGGGGCAAAAGCAATTTTAATTTTGTGTTTTGTGGACCTCTTAGCACCTGTAATGGAAGCAAGACCAAAAGAACTACTCAAACAGGAGTCAGGTTTAGGTCACTAAAAGCAAATATGGTGCAGGAGTCATTCGGTTTCTATTCTTTTAATAATCTCTGGTATTGTCTTAAGGTTTGCTCTACAGTCTCAGTATGGAACAGTCTTGATGCAAGACCTGTAGCTTTTTTTATATGGCTTTATGAAAGTGTACGCAGGAGCAGTCACACAAACATTATTTCTGTGAATAAAATTTATTTATTATTCATTAGCAAGAAGACTGCTATCCTTGGTAAAATAAGCAAGCAATACTTTTGTCTTTGTGGGACTGACTAAAATTAAGGAGAGGAAAAGCCAATTCATACACCTGATGTTTTCTAGTTGTTACCAGCAGAACACATGCTACAACTTGACATCTTAGTGAAAGCCTTGATATTATTTTTGCCTACCAAATAAGCTCATCTAAGTTATGATGACTGAAACAGACACTTCTCACATTCTGTTTATTGAATTCATTTTCCCTGCATATCACTACGGATGCTTTCTGGTGCAGATGAACCCATATTCTATTTTTTCACCAAAATGTGAAACTGAAATAAAGTAATGCATTTGGAATGCTTATCTGGTTGGTTTTTTTTCTGATCCTCAGCATGCTGGTTGTTAGATGAAATAATGAACATTCTATCTGCTTGAAATCAGTGGCAGCTTTAAGACAATAATTCTTTGCAATGTTTTGCAGCTGTTCTGAATATATTTATTTCTCACAGCATGAAAAATAGGGTATTCTAATGCATATGAAAAATAAAAAAAATTAGGCAATGGTGCAAATGGAAACAAAGCTTCATTTTTTCCTGTGTAGAAGAGAATTGCAAAGTAGCTTTATTCACAGTTCCCAGACAAGCAATATGTGTTAATAACTACCTTTATTTATTTTTCAATATATTGCAGCCTAGTTAATCTGTGTTGTATAAGTACATTAATGCAAGAGAATCCCTTTTCAGACAATACCTTGACCTTCAAAATTTGTATAAACTGATGTTTCTTAAGCCCAATTCCAAATCTAGTAATTAATGGACACAGTCCTTGTTATGAAGAAGCAGAGAAGGGGACTTTGATGTTGCAGCTGTACTGGTGCAAGTCACATGGAGTTCTAGCAGATTTAGCCTGGTAGAACACAGAACTGATTATTTTTTCTCCTTCATATTTTCTTAGGGAAAGAAAATAATTCTGCCATAGAATTTTTCTTTTTGGTGTGTCTTGTTTTACACATTGCTGCTCTGTTATTCCTAAATATTTGCTATATTTCAGTGTTAGTATTTCTAATATGAAGGGCTATCCAGGAGTGGAGGCTACTTCAGAATCTGGAGGGTCACAAATATCAGTAATGCTTTGATTAAGCAATATTATTTAATGTTGAAGTCATTGCATTAAAACAGTGATTTGCATTTACTTTAAAATGACTGCTTTGAACACATCTGCTATACGTTGGAGCTCTGCTGCAAGTACAGCTTATTTTTCAGATTTGAATAAAATTGTCTTCATCTGTCATCTTCTTTACAGCAGCATAGCCCTTCCACAGCCTTCAGCTGAGCTTGCAGGAGATGGGCAGAGGCTTCATTGAGTCTTCACAAAGGGAAGAATTTTCAAATTAATAATTAGGTGAGTTCCAAAGAAGCAACTTCAGCAAGATTTTGTGATGAATCTCCTTGCAATGGTCTCAGGTATGGTATCAGACTAAAGTCTGAGAAAAACATAGGCAAAAAATGACAGTGAATTACTAGAGCTAAGTATTTAATCAATAGTTTGTTCCTTGTAGACTGGTTTGTACAGAACTCACATTTTTAAAAGTTACTTCTGAATAGGATTTAATATGCAGATTATGTGTATGAATGAAAGTCATGGTGAGTGAAGATTCCTACTCAAAATATGTTGTGAGAGAAGTGGTTTGGTCTCATAGGTCAACAAGTAAGTTTTTCTGCACCAAAGGAATGACTTCTTTCAGAACCAAGTTTATAATACCAGCCAAAATCATTAACTAAAGATTCACTTTGCAGGCATATTTTCTTTCTTTTTTTATTATTTTATTTTTTACACCAATGCTGTAGAATTCCTCTTAACTGACTTCTGAGCTAGAAATGTATTAAAAATTAAGCTGAGCAGTGTGAAGACAAACTGGTAGTTAGATTCAGGAGTTTAGCTGAACATTCAAAGAAGCATTTCTTTGCTTATAGTGTCTAGAAGTAATCTTGAGATTCATTGCTGATAAAGTACACATATTTTAGTTTTATTCTAAATTCCAAATAGGAAAGATGCCATAAAAGGATTGGTTTTTGAGCCAGTGTCAGTTCCACAGCTGACCTTTGTACCAGACATTTTAGTAATAGCGTATGGATGTCTAAGTATTGCCTATTGCTCCTTGGGAGAGAATTCTCCATAAATTAGATGCTCTTCTCTCCTTCCTGTCTCTACCCCTCTGCTTCTGTTTTGGACTGGGACAGCCCTCTGTCATGAGAACTATGGTTTATGCTGGGTGAATGGACTGATGTTTCTGTTTTACAAGAAAAATAAACATACTAAAAACATATACAGTACTGTCCTTGGAAAGGTCATCGATGCCACAGAATGCAGCTGGAGATCTCTGTAAATTGACTTAATGGTGCAGACAAAATTTTAGATTGTTTCCCAGTTCCAAGAGTTTATCCTTGGATAAAATGTTTATTTGTGGTCCATTTCATATCTGGTTTGTGAAAAA
>VZTJ01004657.1:0-238987 GCA_013397795.1 Orthonyx spaldingii | reverse complement strand
AAAAAAAAAAAAAAAGTGTTTGAGTTGTAGTTAATTTTGGTTTAGAACAGATAAAATTTTACTGGGGAAAAAAAGGCACAGCAAAATAAAAGAAGATGTAATGAAATGGAACTAGTGCTGCAGAAAAGTGGGGTTGTGTCTCTAGATTTAATTTAAGAAGTGAAGGAATTTGCTTCAGGGGAGAATTGAGTATGACCATAATTCCTGTCAATTCCGTAATTTCTTCAAGAGTGAGTAAAGGGTTGCAATAACTGACCTCAAATTACAGGGAGTACTTAATTCAATAATAGAAATTATGATAATATTGCAGAAAATTCTGCTCTGTATTGACTTCAGTTTTATTTGTTTTCTCTGCACAGTTCATCTTTCCCTCCTTTAGGTTCTTTTTCTACACTCTCTTTGCTTCAAGTGTGTGTACAAGGGTGGATTTTGGATTAATAGAGTGACAAAAATGAAAGGACGTCTCATTCACTGGCTGATTGGCAGTGCCTGAAGCCATATATAATTTCACATAATTTCTATGAAGCTCTGGCTGCCTTGTCCCTTACCATTGAAACCAAAGCTATGCTGTACCTATGGTTTGATTTTGATGTTGCCTTTTCCTGTTTCAAGTGTGCATTAATGAAGGCAGATGCATGAGCACACTGCACACACCCGACGAGTGGGGCATCAGCAGCAAAAAGAAAAATACATTGTTATTGATTCAGAACCAATTCTAGATAATGTTACTTGCAACACTACTTGATTTTCTGTGTCCTCTTCATCAGTAATGTTGGCAAATATTAGCTAATTTTTAGTCTTTTCCTGTATTCCTTCTTTTCACTTAACAAGAAGATGGTTTTTCAATGTAAAATTCATTTTCTTAACCTTGATGCCCAAAGTATCCAAAAAAGTGGAGGCTCCAAGAAAGACAACAGCCTAGCACTGCTAATGGAGATGCTTTGTCCTATCTTCTGGCAGCCTTTGGTGTAGCAGACGTATCAGGGTGTTCATGACTTTCTCAATGAAGTCGTTCACAGTAGCAGAAAGACAAATGTGCATGTACATCAGTTTCAGAGAACTAAGTACAGAATTCACAAGGTGTAAAAGAGTTAAGCAGCTGCTTTGGTGCTGAATCCATGGCATACAAACTTCATTTTGTTGTCTTGGCAAGCACCAGTTTAACTGTGGCCTTTTCTGTTCTCCTTTCCTTGCCAAATGTCCACTTTTTGTTGAGATACATGCTAATGTGTTGAGCTCCATCAGGCAAAGACTGATTTTGTTTAGAGAAAAGATTGTGTGTTTGCATAGAATGTGTCAACAGGAAAGCTGAATTCTAAAGAGCAATAAAGGCCTCTCAGTTGTCACGGTGAAGATCAAGGGCAAGCATAAATATAGGACCTGGAACACAGCCTGATAGAAAAGGAGCTAAGATTTGAAATAACAGAAGGCGGCATTGAACACTGGGGTGATAAATATTACAGCTGCTATACTTCTGAGGCTGGGTTGAAAACATGTATAAAATCAGTATGATTCAATGGAGAAGTGTATATATTCATAGGCTTATCAAACAATATTTTTATGTGCAATGCTATTTAAATAGTCTGCTTGTCCTTCCCAGTAGATGTAAAGAAGTTGGACTCTGTTTTATAAAATTTCATATATTTAGTAACCTAGGCTCAAACATGCTGTCCCATTATCTTCCTCATAAATGGTATCTAGACTTTTAGTTTATGAGCATATTGGAAATAGTACAGACAAGAAGGATCAATCACAGTGTTGTTTGGTTGTGATCAATAGAAGACCTCTGTGACTATAAGATGGGAAATGGTTTTTTTGGAACAGCTTATTTGTCTAAAGAGTAAAATACTTCCCTACGCATCGCTGTGCTACCTATAGAGAATTTAATTCAACCCTTCTTTTCCCTATGAAGAGCAGACTGTTGCAGCTCTGATCTGCCCCTCGGTTGTTTGGTTCCTCGTTAGAGTCCTGTGAGCACACCGTGCTGTGGCAGAATGCACACGATGGGTGGGTATCAGTTTCCAGGACAGGCACCGTCTCTGGGTTATTTACTGAACAGCATTACTGAGATCCCAATTCTGACTAAGCCCTTTGGCTGTAGCTCTTCTGTCTGTTTATTATAAGCAGTGCATGCTAAAGTAACAACGTTATAAAACAATCAGAAGCCTCCCCAAATAGGCAAATAGATATTTGTACTAACATATTTAAAATCTGTTAAAAGAAATAGAACCAGCTATTTTAGTGTTGCATTAGGGTCGACATTAGACCTAACAGTTATGTTTCAAGGGGGACATGCACAAACTATGTGTGTTTATGTGTGTGCATACATACAATGATTTTAATATCAGATTTGCAAAATATCACCTTACACTTCAGGCCAATCTATGGAACATCTGGTTTATCAACAGATGTAATTTTAACAGGAGGTTTATGCCATAGTATTCAAGAGACTGACATATTCGGGAAATTGCAGAATAATAATAATTACTATGATTATAACAGCAGGGATATTTTTAAAAAATGTCTTTTTTGTTGTTGTTTGCCAAGAAACAGCTGCACCTGGAGCTTTACTTACCAAATAAAAATTTCTCTCTTTATTTTCAAACAGTTTTCAATTTTCTGTAGCATTGTGTATTTTTAATTGACTCTCTGAATTGTGATTATTTTTCCTGAAGTTCAAGCAGTGAAGGTCAAATGTAATCATAGTGATGACTTTGCTTACTCAAGAGCTGTTTATAAGATACATATAAATCTTTTTTACCTAGTAGAGCAAAACTGATTGACTAACAGATGCCTTAAGCTGAAAGTTCTTCATGCTTTTTCACATTCTTAGTGAGTGTTTTAGTTATTAGGAAGAAAACAAGGTTAGGGCCATGTTAAATTGTTACATCAAGGACTGAAAAACAGCCCTTAAAACCAAAATTTTATTGTATACCTCTTCCAAATCACAATTTAATTTGACTTTTTTGTTCAGGAGGAAAATGCCCTTTGCCAAACACGTGAATTATGAAGCATAAGAACTCCCACATCACTGTCTTCAGTACTTTGTGAATTTTGTCTTTCAGTGCATTTGTTTCCTTAGCAAAATTATGCTTTAGGAAAAGTTATATTAGAGATATATGTAATGACAACTTTGTAAAGAGCAAGTGCATTAATTTCAAGTACACAGAACAGATTTTTTAAATTAGGTAGTACAGACTTGCACAGGACAGAATATGGCATTATTTTTCCTGGCAATTTGTGAATGCTGGACTTTATTGTACCAGTTCTTCAGTATTATGTCTCCCAGAAGATGAGAAAAAAGGTTCTAATATTGCTCACATTTTCTTCTTTTACTGTAAGTGTTCTGTAAAAGTGCTATCACTGAGCAACTGTTCTAGAACTCCTTCACTGTTCACTTATTGAGGGCGGTAGGACTTTATATTAAAGTTAAGGAAGTAATTAACTTGTACTAAGTAAGCAACATGAGTTTACTCCATGTATAGAGTGGGAGATATTCTAGATAACACCATGAGAAACCACTATTCAGTGATTTCATGCAACATTTGTAGGTGTAGAGAAGAGATACACTTTCTTTAACATTATCATATTATGACAACTTAATTTCATGCTGAGTATGAATAATTTTACTGTGAAATAATTTATCACCAGTATTAATTCAGATGTTCTCAAATCAGCTGGCTACATTTTTTAAATCCCACAGATTTTTACTTTTGTAAGTCAAAGTACTCTCATTAATATCATATTCTTTTACAATAAGTGCCATGTTCCCTATTTTGAAAAATGAAAGAGTTCACAGTCAAAATGAATCTTTATTGCCAACTTTACTGGGAAATTAAAAAAAAAAAATCCCAATACTTCTGTCAGTAAGCGTGTCATCAAGAGGCAGAAGTTCACGAAGTGCATCTAAAGATTCCATTTCCTTAAAAATAATTCTCTGGCCCCAATCTAGAATTCAGAGGGAAAAAAAAAAAAGCAACAAAGCATCAGAAACTTTTATTTCATGTATCATTTTGGCTGTATCATACTCACTGCATTGAGACTTTCAGCCCTAATTGTCCTCAAGGACCATGGTGGAGTTAATTATTTTTCTTTTGGAGAATAATTTAAATACCAATGTGATGAGCACTCTAGAAAAATCCACAACAAAATTAATTATGATATCTTCAGCTCACAATTTGAATTTTGTACAGTAAATATCAGTGTGTACTTCTACTCATTATCCTGCTAGTGCCTGTTTTTGTTAAACCACAGAGCTTCATCCATAAATAAACGAGGGCAGGGTTAATGCCAGTAAAGGAACGTTAATTCTGTCCCCTCTAATCTTTTACCTGCACTCAGCTTTTAGTTTCAGATGTCAGGGGAAAACACAAATTAATGCCAATGAAGGCAACACAGCATCAGAAAGTTAGAGTACATTCCCGAACCAATTATCATGAGGATTTGAATGTAAAATTTAAGCTCCTGTCAGTAATGCAATAAATTCTTCTTACACTGCGAGATTCTGACATAACCATCTGTTTTCAAACAGATCCTCATCTAATGTTAAAGGAGTTGATATGAGAGCAGTGTACATCTCCTTCCTTACCTGTATCTGTAACCCCAGAACAGTTACCTCACTGCCATATATCCCTACCCCGCGGATCCTCTGAGCAGGGACAGTTTTGGCCACATTTTGAGCTTTGTACAAGAAGACATTCTCAGGAGGAGGAATGTTAATGGACTTAGTTGAAGCTCCTTCAAGCAGCTGCTCACTTTGATCTTTAAAGTGAATCATCACAGCTCAGAGATGATCAGTGAACAAGGTTTAGGGAGGTTTGACTGATCTAAGCACAGCCTGCATGGTAATGAGCTCCTTGTTGGGCTTACCTGGGACTTTGTGCTGCTTACAAAGTTAAGGAAGCCTTTTAGCATCTCAGGTGTTTGTACTTAGCTCCCAAAGCTATTTTTTTGCTGTTGCTATTGCTTTGAGGATACCGGTCTTTAAACATTATAATTTCATTTCCTATTGCCCGACTGTTCCTACAGGCTTGTTGTGTTGGGGTGTCCATTGGATAGCCAGAGGCATTTGGGTGATAAATATTTGAAATTCAGCTCATTTCTCATTATATATTCCATTACTTTTATGTTATTCCTAACATGACTTTGATGCAAAATTTGTGATGTTTTTGTTCAAGGCTTTTAGCATACCAGTTATTGAATATGCTGTTGTAAAATCAGTGGAGGGAAGTTAGAAATGCTACTACAAACAATTGAATAGCTATTGCCTGGAGCCTAACATCAAGAATCTAAATGTTCAGTGATATGATGAACAGAATGAATTGTAATTCATAGACTGTGCAGGGAAGATTGTTTCCTATTCTGAATGAGGCTGAATGTTTTTGGCCCCTTTTAAAAAATACCTTTAAACCAAAGTTGAAGAATGTTATTGGCACTTTTCAGCAAATCATAGCATTTAAATGCCACAGCAAATTTTTCAGAGGGGGTGGATTTTTTTTAAAAAAGTTATTTTAGTTATCTAATCATGCAATGGGAGATGGGAAGAAATATGTAACTGAATATTTCCGGAGTTACATTCACCCATTTCTCAAAATGTTCAACTTCAGTTGTTGTTTTTAGATCCTCACAACCAACAGTCACTTATACTGTGAATCTGTCTTAGCTGATCAGCACACAGATGGATGACCAAAGCTGTCCTGCATTTATCATAGCATTACCTTCTTCAGTAAAGAGAACAGGCTGTTTAAGATATAGTTGGATAGATCATCAAATTCTCGACATTAGGATAAGCAAACTTAAACCCATTAAGTGCAATTATTTGATTTAGTCTTGAATTAAAAAAACACAAAACAAATAAAAAAAATCAACCAAAAACCCCAACAACCCCAACCCCCTACTCTGTTAACTGTTTTACAGATTTTAGTTCTAGGTCTAGGACTCCAAAACCCAAAATGCATTTGGTAGAATTTTAAAAACTTTACACAGAACATGTAGTTCAATCTTCAAATACTCTTTTATTTTGTGAGACTGTAGCTTTTGTTTTCTCTTCCTGAAATTGGAAGACAGATAAATGTTTGAGTACAGTTCATGAAGAAAGAAAAAAAGACCCACAGCATTTCTGCAAGCAGGAACTTCAAATTTGCTGGGAGTTATTATTAAAAATTCTTGAATTCATTATAGTTAGTAGCATAGGTGAACTGAGATGCAGCTTTCCTATTTTTTCTTCTATTTTTTTACAACACATTTCAGACTGTTATGACACGTGTCTTGCAGTTCAAACTAGCTGTAAGACTGGAGAATAAATCATTTTGAATGGAGGAAAAAAACACCTTTTATTATAACATATGGAATAAAATCTCTGTTCCAACTCTCATTGAAGTTTTCCTGTATATCCAAGGAGACTGCATTGCTCAATTTACAGAACACTGAACCAGCATTTGAGGCTGGCTTTATGTACAGTTGCTCTGCCATTTATTCCCATCCTCTGCAGAAGAGATTATTAATCATCCTTTCCCTTATAAAGGACTTTTGAACCTACTGATGACTGTGAAATTATTAATATGCATAGTATTATTTCATTCTCATTTGAAATTCTTTTTGTCACCAGAATGGAAATCTGTTCTCTAAAATGAACATGTTTGTTTCTAGAAATGTCTTTTAAAACCCAGAGCTAAGGAGAATTGCTGAAGATACACAGGCTGCCTGGTTAGCATTGCACACTCTGAATTGGTCCTGCTGAGAGAGGATTTTGAAATTGTTATCCTTGGGATTCTGGCACTGCAATGGTTTATGGAACATGGTGCCTGTTCTGGCTAATGGCTTCTGTCTATGGAACCCATGGAAATATTCACAACAGCTCAGACTAAGGCCCCATCTGCTTTGGTATCCCAGCTCAGACAGGGGTGAAAATGAATGCATATGAGAAGATGACACTTCGTGGTATTTCTGATGGATGCTTTCAAGGCTTCTGAGGGAAAAGGACTGCTTGAGTCCAGGATAGGCATTTTGGTTTTAAGAGCCTGTAAGATTTTAATTTTGTTAATATTTTCCAAAGCTTGTGAGTTCATTCCTGTTTATAGCATTTATTACATATCTTATGTCAGGGAGTTCCACAGTTCACCTTTGCATTAAGTGAAGGGGTGCCTGTCTAATTTTGGTTTGAACCTCCACCTGTGATTTGTATTTAAGGGTTTCTTGTTATTGCAATGGAAGAGGCAGATAACCGGTTTTTCTTTCACCTTTTTCATGCCTGTCATGATTTTTAGTTGGCTCATGTTTGATGTTTTTCTAGTTTGGGAGTGCTAGTCTGTAAATATCTTCTTTCTGTGGAAGTTACTTAGTTATCCTTAATAATTTTTGTCAAGATCTATTTCAAATTCTACTGAAATGCTTTTTCTCAGATGGAGGGATCAGCATTCCACATAACAATCACGATGTGGACACAATGCAAACTTTACCCAGTAGCATTACGCTTTCTGAGGTTTTCCTATGATTATAATTCCGAAGCTACTGAACTGATATGTTCCTAAGGCTATGATTTTAACCTAAGTTCTCTCTTGCCTCTGGCAGTAGCTGTCTCAGAATCAATTCCTCGGTACATAGAGTGATAACTGTTTAGGTTTGGGGTCTTTTGCCAAGTTCATTACTTTACATTGCTTTGGTTTGAATGTCATCTGTCATTTTATCCTCAATCAGTCAGTGCCACAGAGTCTTTCTGCAATGTTTTTTTTTTGCAGTCCACTATTGGTTTTCTTCCCCTGAAAAACTTGTCTTCAGTAGCAAACTCAATCTCCTTTCCATTCTCTTTTCCTGATCATTCCTGAATGTGTTGAGCAGCTGAGGCCTTAGCAAAAATCCCTGTGGGATTCCACTTGTACCTTCCCTTCACTGAAAAAATTGACTATTTATTGCAGCTCTTGCTTTCTAATCTTTTAGTTAGTTATCCCTTTGAGGACCTCCCCTCTTACCTTATGTCAGCTTAATTTAAGACCCTTTGGTGATTGGACCTAGTTGAATACTTTATGGAAATCAGAGCTGCCTGTGTTAACCACCTCTCCCCTGGACTCACTCAGTTTATTTAGTTTATTTTCAGTGATTTTTCTCAGAAAATTCTAGTGGATTGTGGGGTAAGACTGTTTAAAAAATAAAAAGAAGTCCTGTTGATTCTATTTTAAAGTAAGGTCACTGATTGATCAAGTGGACAGACCAACAGCCTATTTAAGTGCAAGTTTGTGTAGTTTCTCTTGAAAAAAAAGTTATTTACCTTCTCTATAAGAAAGTTATTTTTATTCAAGAGACATGATACCTGTACTTGATATTGTTTCAGTAAGCACCTTCCAACAACAGACTATTTATAGGACTTGCTGGGCATAATGAGAAATGGTGGATGAGAGTCTTTTGTGAATTCAGCCACATCTGACTCTTGTAACACTTCAGTACTGATGGTACCACCTCAGTATTCAGGCAAATGATGTCAATTCACACTGTTCGGAAGCAGAGAAAAATGTACATTTTGGATCTTGGCACATAACCTCCAACTGTTTGTAGCCACATGCCAAAGGAAAAATTGATCTGTACTATTTGCAGTACAGATCAGGTCCTAATACTTTGGAGATTGGGGGATTAAGAGTGGTGTGACATTTTATAAAGAGCAGTTTAACCCCTTGCCATTTCAACATACAAAGAAAATGGTATTTGCAATCTTTTAAAAGTGTTCTTAAGACAAAGTTGTAGTTTGTAGAGCAACAGAATTTCCCACTACATTTTCTGAGAACTTGTGAAGTAGTAGAAGTTGCTGCACTTCACTCCCTGGTGTTCCAAATATTTGTCACAAGTCCCATCTTCTGAAACTCTGAGTCATTACGTCTTGGAAAAATGTGGGGACTTATTGATGTGACACCTAACAGACATAAGATCCTCCTTCTCATATTTACTTTAAGGATAAAGGACCAAAAGCTTGGTATTTTGAAAAAAGAATGCAGTCTGCTGCTGCATGTGTACAGAGAATATTCTGTATTGGCAATTTGGTAAGGCTCAGAAGGAAATACAGCAGGTCTGGCTGTGCTGTGTTTGTGTAACTCTTTCAACAGGCAATAACACAGATGAGCATCATTGCAGGCTGAAATGGGAATTTCTTGAGCCTACGTGAAATTTACTGTTTTGCTCAGGGTTCCTTCTATCTTCTTTTAACACTGGTTTATTGAATTAAATGTAATGCCACTTTTCAGCTTTGGTTGTGATAAGTTTTATCCTACAATTCCTCAAACTTTCAAAAATACTTTGTGTTTTTTACAAAGAAAGAGTAATAAAAAACACCCCTGTGTTATTATCTAATCTAGAAATCTCTGTCATAAGCTTTAGGACTTTAGCAAAAGTAAACCCTAAAGTAATTTTGTTTTCACTGTATAACGAAACAAAAGTACTTCTAAAAACACTATTTGAAATTATTGCATTTTCTACATAAAATTTTCATTATCTAAAGAATCCTGAAAACTTAGTAAGGAAAGTAAAATGTACTCTAAAGAGGTTTCTGTTTCAATTACATTTGTGTCTTTCATAATGGATTATTAATAGAAGAAACAGATTCAAATTCAAGCGAAAGTGAATATTTTCTATACAAATATATCTGCAAAGTTTATTTCTAATCATCCTTAGCATTACAGGAAAAGCCAACTCTAATTCTTCTCAAGGGGTAGCATAAAAAAAAGAAGCTATTTAGAAGACTTGACCTCTGTCCTTATTCTGGGGGACAAAAGTGCTTAAATATAAGACTTATTGCTCCTGTGAAAAACCATAAACTATGGTGCTTAAGTTGTGCTTATTTCTATTTGAGTAATCAGAAAAAGTTTCCAAGTGCAATTACAGAATAAAAGGTCTTGAACTGGAACATATTGTTGGTTTGGCAAGCTTGAGACCTCCCACTTACTGAATTGATTGTAATTTATCTATAAATTGATTTTTCTCTCCCGTCTTTGCTGTTTTGACATGTTCAAATATTATAGTGCTTTTTTTCATTATTAATGCTAAGTCTGAAAGAGGAGCAATGAATCTTCTGAGTCAGGATGAGCTTAAAAGGTATGGAGTCATAAGGTAAAGGTGGTAATTGCTGAGCACAACTGTGGCAGCAACGTGTGAGAACAAGAACTGTGACATTAGTAAATCTTCTCCTGAAAGCAGAGTTTTGTTTGGCTCTCCCTAACGCAGCTGCCACTCGCTCTGCGAGGCACCGCTGGGGTTCAGCACGTGCCAATGGCCTGAGCCTTTCCCAGTGCTCACAGGCAGCTCATCACCCACATCCTTGGCAGGAATTCTCCTCCTTGCAGTTTGGGCACGTCCAATCAAGTTGTAACAGCACTGTTTGGACTGTGCCATGGAAGTGTCCTCTGTTTGCAGGACGGGATGTCTCTGAATGTCTGCAAAGGGCTAACACTGGAAGAACAAGAGTTATAATGAGTGCAAATAATAGACCAATATAGAGTCTGGCTGTTTGGCTGGTATTATATGGGGTTCTTTCATTCCTGAAAGTGCTGAAAGCACTGAGACAGTTTGTACCCACTAACAACCCCAGTCCTACAGTTGTGGATTCTGGACCAGTACAGGGGGAATGGGCCACAGAAAGCAGCCAGGCTTCTCTGCTCCTGTGACAGCTCCACCATTGAACATGTCAGAAACAGCATAGCAGCCACAAGGACAGGTGCTCTGACTCAGGGTGGTTTGTTTTTTTTTTTTTTTGAATTATTATGCAGGACAGGAGCATTGCCATAGAACATGTCTGGTTTGTAAGAGTCTTGCCAAAGAGATACAATTTTTAAGATTCTTCTTTCTGCTTTCTCATTATTATATTTCCCTCCAAATGAGAACTGATGCTTGGAAGCCTAATAAACTAGAACAGTTAGAAAAATAAAGTACTGTTGCCAAGCATATCGGGCTGAATACTGATTAACTCCATTTATATCAGTGATGCTGCTCACATGTGCATTGGTGTGATGTAAAATAGAATTTAAAGAATGGAGGAAATGAATAGTAAGGGTGATAGTCACCACAAGAGAGAATGGACTGACACTTTCAGCATAGATATTTTTAGCCTTCAAATTCAGGGATGTCTCTCTCTGCCAAGAGAGCACATCTGATACGTGATTGTTCAGTCTTTCTCAGCATCAGACAAACTGCATTGCATGTGTGCAGCAGAGCCATCCCCTCCAACAGTACTCGGAATCTGGGCTGATTCGGGTGCTTCTGCTCCCTTATTGCAGGCAGTGGTTTTCATTCATATAAAAGATTGTATTAAGAAGAACAAATATTTTTTTCTTCTTCCAATCCCAGTGACATGTAGGATTAATAAAACCTTTGTATGCAGGAGGATTTACCAGTATTACAAAAAGCTAATGTATGCATTTGTATGAGGTAGCTATTATAGCAGCTATAGAGGTACAATATGTTATTGAGTGTTAAAGGAAATGTCTCTTGTCTGGCCCTAGGAATGACACAGGGATGGGTTTGGCTGTTCTGACACCAGAGATCAATCATGTTGCATTAGTTTGCTTTATTTGACACTGTCATGTTACTTTATATTTCTTGGAGGCGATACAAGCTCAACAGAAGAGAAATATCAAGCCTGGCAGTACACAGATTAGACACATGCACTGTTTGGGATATCTGTGTCTTTCCCAGATTGATTACTATTGTATTTTAAGGCAACTCACATAATTCGTTGCACCAAACATGAAAAGAAGCCTCTAGGTTTCTATAGCATAAAGGATCTAAATTCTAATGACAGAACCCATTGAGGCAATATTTGAACACTGCTTCAGAAGCTCAAAGTAATTCTGAAACCTCAGTGCCTTTCTTCTTTAAATGTCTTTATGACATAAACTTTGTATTCTCAAACTCCAAATTGATAAAGCTATAAAATAAAAAGCTGTTGCTGTGCTAGGAATGGTATGAATTCAGAGATGTTTTCGTAGTATAGTTCAAATTTAGAGGTCGGGCTGAGCATTTATTTAGTGCATGTTACTGCAGCCTTAATTAGAGTGGTAAAATACTACTTAGACCATTAAGTCTCTGTCATGTAGGAACTCCTCTTCAAACATGGCTACAGAGACTGGGTCTCCTTGGTACAGCCATAAAATTCTAGAAAACATATAACTGAGAGCAAGAAGAGAGAATTACCTCACCAGGCATTAAAAACCTTGCAACAATAAAACCAGCCATAACCACTAATTATTCTTTCATGAAAGCTCTTGTAGGAATAGCATTTTCTAAATATTTCCCAATGTAAGAGATATTAATTATTCATAAATTAATTATTAAGAAATGCTTTTAAATTATAACTCTCAGCAATCTACTTGATGGTGCAGTGAATACCTATCAAATGCAGAATAATCTTTTACAAAACTGTGAGATTTGTTCTTTTTTAATGTGTAAAATACTTTGGAATGCAATTATAAGACAAGACGTGGCTAAACGTAATTTGAAAACAATTTAATAAATAAAGTTAAAATTGCAAGTTCTGTTAAGAATAGAAAGCAAAAGCACTTTGTGAATAATTTTAATGAGGCTGCACATTTATATTTGAGGTATTTTCACTTTCAGTGTTTCTACCAGTGTGCTGGATATTTAAATTATGAAAAAGGAAGCTGAAAATGCTTACATCTTTCACAAAAAACATAGTGCAGTTACCTGTTTAAACCTGAAGGAAGATAAATTAAAATTCCTATTCAAGTCAGGCCTGTACAGCATGTTGAAGATCTTATATGAAGGAGATGGGGGGAAAAAAAAGGAAATGTTGTGTAGGTGCTTTGAATCATTCTTTAATCTGCTACTGTATGTTTAGGAGTTAAGAAATTCTTTGTTGTCTCTAGAACTATTTTATTTTCTCTTCCTAATTAATCTTCCTTGTTTTCTGCAATTGTAGAGAATAATGCCAATGAGGATGCTGGAGTTTTTCCTTTAGAAAACTCTTCATAGCTTATGGAGCACATGTGGGTTTTTTAATAGTGGAAAGGATCAGAGAAATTGGATTTGAGGTGTTTAATTAAGTCTGTTCACAGACAAATGGTCTTGATGAGTGACAGGTTGGCATGGTTAAGTCCACCAGGAAAAACAGCAATTAGAATGAACCTGTGGACTCTGCATCACAATCCTTTCAAGGTCAAGCCACAGAACTAATTTAGAAAAGAACTAACATGATCTTGACAGAGAATCAATAATGAAAGGCACCCTAGGATATTTCACTAATGTGAAGTTGCTTTAACCCCACCCCCCAATTCAACATTTGTTCACAATTTATTCAGTTTTAACTCTCCTGTGGTGTAGTGTTTTATGAATGTGCATATATATTATGAGCTTTTACCTTTTCCCCCTTTCATAAAAATGTTGAAAATGAAATTACTCATGGATTTAAAAACTCTGTTTAGTGAAATCAGTCAATATGCTAAGTATTTTAAAGAAATTTTAGTTCCATGTGAGTTGATGACAAATGCTTTCTCTGACAACACTTAGGATAGAAACAACATAATACAAGGCAGTGTAGCTTAAATGTTCATGTCTTTAGAACTAAGGCAAACATTTGCGTTTGTATATCCATTGAGAAGAATGAATCCACTTCATATCTGCCTGGTAAGTTCCACTGTTCTGTCAGATATCATTTTATTTTATTTACTGTCTAAGCAGTTTCAGGTTTTGTTTCTTTTCTTGGCATACTTCTTTTATTGTTCCTGTACATTTATTCAAGGAGGAATTGCTGTTAAATTGAAATTCAGCATGTTATCTACAGACAGGAAAAATACATTGTTAATTTTAATTTTTTTTTCCATGTGAAAGTACAGATGTTTTCCTGAAGAGACACTGGCAAAAACATAATTCAGAGAGCATGGTAGAGATTTAGCAAAATATTGCACAGGTAGGCTAAACTTAGGTGGATCTCAACAGAGTTTCAAGCTTACAACTGCAGGACACCTTCCTCTAAGTATATAATACACTTGCCTTCCACCTTCTTTCCACAAAAGTGGTCATTTCACCCTCCTGCTCTCCAGTTCCTACTCTGCCAACTGCTTTCCCTTTTCTTCCCCTCTCAAAATATTCCAGATCCTCCACTGCTGATTGCCCCCCAAAACTGGGTAAGCAAGAAGTCTAAAACATGGCAATGAGGTTATGACCTTGGCTTGTAGAGCAGGCCAAAGAGGATGGAGCATCACTGTCAGTGCAGGAAGAGTTGGTGCACAAATGATTGCAGGAGCTGGAGCCCTGACATATCACCCAAGAGCGTTTAGGGAGTTGGCTGACATCGTTGGGAGGCCGTTCTCCATAATCTCTGAGTAGTTGTGGAGGTCAGGGAATGTCTCAGAAGATGGAAGAAGGCTACTGCCACAGCCATCTGCAAGAAAGTCTTAAAGGAGGTTTCAGGACATTATTGGCCCATCAGTCTTACTTCAGCCCCTGGGGAAATTCCGAAACGGGTCTTCCTGGAGGCTATCACATTTCAGGTGAAGCACATGACTGGAAAAACCAGCATGGATTCACTGAGGGCAAACCATGCTTGACAAACCTGATCACATTCTATGAGCGAGTAACCTGCTTTTTGTGAATTGAGTGATAAACTGGATTTTTCCAAGGCTTTTAATAGAGTTTCCCACAGTCTCCTCCCTGAGAAGTTGATGTGTCACAGTCTGGACAAATGGTCTGTGCTATGGGTGGGGAACTGGCTCGCAGTTGGCACCCAGAACGTGGTGGGAAGTGGCTCCTCAAACTGGCAACCTGTCACGAGTGGGGTCCCCAGGGGTCAATATTGGGCCTGACACTGATTAATGTCATCATTAGTGATCTGGAAGGTGGGATCAAGTGTACCCTGAGAAGTTTGCAAATGAAACCCAGAAACTGGTTCAAGATGTAGATGTGAAAATTCCACCTTTTTCCTTTACATATAATTTTTACCAGAGAGAGAGACAAATTGGTTAAATGCCAGATACTTGAGTCAAAAATGAGTGTGCAAGAAGAACAAATTCAAAATAAAAATTGCATTCATGACAGTCTTGTTCAGTGAGGATCCCAAAGGATTCATATTTCCATCAGGAGACAGCAGAAAAGCAGTGATGCTTTTACTTGAAAAATAATTTCCTAAGAAAACCCTTGGGTTCATCACAGTGCATTCTCTGCCAGGTTTTACTGAGTTATCAGAATTAAGTTACTGATTTGGAGGGGGAAAATGAGTGACAGTCACACTTTTGCATTAAAAATGGCAAACCTGTGGATTTCGGAGTCAAATTCAGAATTACTGAAACGACAAAGTGATTTTTTTTTCTACATGGAAAACTGTGCTGTCAACTAAAAGACAGCCTTAAAGACTGTGGTGTCTTCTTGTGCTCCATGGGACTGTGTATCATTAGATTCTGTTAATGTGCCCTTCCTTTGCTTCTAAGATGTCATTTCAAAGCATTTTCTTGCTGGTTGAGACTCAAGAAGAGCACACACAGAATTCTGTGCACTGGGGCATATTGAGTTCATTCTCATTAGGTGTTTGCTAAATCTCTAGGATACTGAAACAAGATTCTTGGAATTAATGTGCAGCAGTTATTTCAATTAAACATTTGCTAAAGGCTTTTAATGTCCTTATCAGTAAAATTCAGTGTAAGCCTTAGATTAATTTGTTCATGATTGTGTGGTGCTTTGGAAATGCAAACTACTAAATAAGAAAGAAATGCTATTATTGTACAATCTTCTAGATTCTGCAGTACCATTACTTCCTGCTCATATTTCTCTTCAGTGCTGGAAATACATAAAACTTACCCAACAATTGAAGTGCTGATAAATATCAGTTATATGCAGAATTATTTACATAAATTTTATCAGATTAACATATTTCTGTGTATTATGGCTCATCTTTAGCCATAACTTTAGTACATTTAAAGCTTAGACGAGGCAGGTGGAACAATTTGAGATATAGAAAAGTTGATATCTCCATTTAAAAAGAAAAAGGAGAAGGTGGAAAGAAAAAACTGAACTGTGCTGTCAGTGTCCCAGGTAGATACAGAGGTTTGTGCTGGTGTCTAATGATTTGTTGCACTGACACTTGTAACTTTTCAAAACAGCGGTTTTAGGTTCAAAATTGAAGTATCACTTCAGAACAGAAGTGGAGGAATTTGCCTCACTGTTTTTTGTTTCATTGTGTGATGCTCCTGTGCCTTGGGATTGTGGTCACAGAGGAGCAAGGAAACTTGTCTTTTCCAAATACAGCACGAGCGTGTAATCTGTATTAACTGTCCAAGGCCTAATTTAGTTATTGTTTAATCACATATTTAAATACCATTGGTCACAATAGCCCTTAAGCAAACGTTTACACTTTGTTGTAAGTGTACATAAATATAGATAGATATAGATAAGTATAGATATAGATACATGCTTTCCTGAACTTACCAGAGCTAAAGGAAACAGAGACAGTGAAATCTCTCAGCCGAGGCTGCAGAGCTGGGGATCAGGGCTCCAGTATCTCGCCCAGCCAGGCCTGTGCATTACTTGCTGAGCTGCACTGCTTTTGGCCTTTTGAACCTTTAAACTCAGCAGAGGCCACAGGTACCTCAACAGGAAACTTTGAATGGAAAATCACAAATCCAAAGAGAACTGTAGCATTCTTTAGAAATATTCCTAATAATAACAACCTTTTCCTACATTTTTCTTTTGAGTAATACATATCTTCAGCAGTGTTTTCATTCCATACAGTTTCATTAAAAGAGAGCAAAAAGTCTGTGTCAGAATGCGGTTGTGTCCTTTATTGTTGCCTAAGAAATATTTGTTATATTTGTTTGGATCACGGAATCTCAGAACCAAACAAGACTTTGGCATCTTGTACAGTGGTTTTAGATGGGTTTTGGTCCACATTTCAATCTTCCCTGTTATCAAACTTTGATGATTTTTTTTCCTCCTACTTTGTTTTAGAAGAACTTCATCCAATGTCTGTAATTTCTAAATTATAAAAATAATGTTGTGGATGTCACTGTGTTAAATCAGCCCATTAGTAGTTGTGCCAATTGCTTCTTTTCTCTCTTTTCCTTTTTTTTTTTTTTTAAAGTGTTCCTGTCTATCACTCTTGCCAGCTGTGTCCTATTTCCAAAGCTTCATCTACTCACACAAAACAGCTTGGAATGGTGAGGTAGATTTTAGGAGATTAAAGATTGCACTGTAATACACTAGACTTAATCCTAATGCCAGTAAACTCTTTATATGCTATCCTCCCCTCAGGATTACAAAGATTTATGTAACCATATTTTTTCACATCCAAAGGAGCTTAAAGGAATAGACATAGATTGTTCTGGGTGTTGAATAAAAGCAGTAAGCCCAGATAAAGTATTTTTGTTCCTCAGATAATACACCAGAATGTAGCATTTTCAAACTGAGTGGTCATAGGAGACAGTTGAATGGGGCGAAGGGGAATGTTTACTCTGATCTTAAACTCGTGTCTTCAGGATGTGGTGGCACACATTTAATATCTATAACAGCAGAAATAGGAAAAATGTCTTGTCTAACAGTATTTAATGTTATATGAGTTTTGCTACCTAAGATTTGCTTCTCCTAGTTGTTAGCATTAAATATTCAATGATGTAGATGTGTACTCGATGAAGGTTGCCTATCAGTTTTCCAAGTCACATTATGTGGGAAACATACTGAGGACTGTAATGAAAGTTGTTTTACAGCCAGCAATGTATCAGGAGCTATCATGTGCTTTTATGTCTTGCTACGAGGGAAGCTCTTCAAATATCATTATCAGACCCATGAATATTCTAAACTGATGTTCTTTCAATATTTAGCTTAAGCTTTTAAAATTTCAGAGGACATAACTCTGTGTGTGAGTGGTGATTTGCAGTCTTCAATCCTCTTTGCTGGAAGGTTACTGTAGCAGCAGATATGTCTGACTGAGTTTGATTTCTGCTATTTTCAGGGTGAGTGGAAGACTTTACCTTTTGTTTACCTGTACTATTTTGACATGACATACCTGTTCTCTCCATGTCTTGACACCATGTTGTCTGCTGAATGATGATTTTATTTTTTACTTTTTGTGAAGGAAAGGAAAAACCACTTGGATAAAATGGGATCTCAGGAAATTATGAGTCTTTTTATTCGGCTGAAAGACCATTCAAACAGGGCCTGGCCTGTTTGGGTAATATTTGTCACTACCAGGATGCCTAATGTTTTGTGTTTTTTTAAAATAAAAAGTGTAATTTTAGCATTAACTTTTAGAGGAATAAAACTATAATTAAGCAATCCTAATCCTCAAACTCACACTTGAAACCTCCAAAATCAAGACAGTCAGCTGCCACACAGGAAAATTAGAAATAGATTACTAGCTTATCAAAGTAAATGGAAACATTAAAAAATTGCAACTATCCCTCATTATTTTTAAAAGAAGTAGAGACACAGGAGAATGTTTGATTTCACTACACTTCTGAATTGCTTCAGCAAAGTGCTTATTCAGGGGGCAGAGTCAGAGGGAGGAAGAAAGGATGAGAGAAAAGCACCTAGTGTACAAAGGAAAGTCTATTTATAGCTGGTATCTCAACAGTGACTTTCATGCAGAAGAAAACATAGAGAACGTTCAAGTGTCTTTTGCAACAAATGGTCATTTCAAAAAGTGGGGCTTCACCACCTTTTTAGAGGTGCACAGAGCCTTTGACAGCTGTTCTGTAACTATATGCAGGGAGATATACAAGGTGCAGCACTTAGCATTTTATCAGCCATAGAGGAAAAAATAAAAGCATAGTCTGATACTTTGAAAAATGAGTGGAAAAAAATGTTTCCATCTTTGGTGATGTCTGAAAGTTCAAAATACTGAAGAAGTAGTGCTCTGCTTTTATCCTTTATTTTCCTGTTAAAAAGCATCCTAGTGTATGCCACTTTGGAGTCTATAAATGTATTTCATGTTGTAGGATATACACAAAGAAATACATTTACAGAAAAGTAAAGCATGTAATTTAAAAAGCATTTCAATGTTCTGATGTCTTTCTTTATAGAAGGTGTAAATCCTGTGTCCCCTCTGCAGGGGCAAGGAAACATTATCAGTCTGGGTGACCACTATTCCTTGCAACATGAAACCACACAGGAAATTATGCAATTCGATAGGAAATGTCAGAGAGAAATGAAAGGAAATCATTGGTTTCTCTGACTCTGACAAGTCTGGTCTTCAAATGTTCAAATCATGACCAGCAAATGAATTTTCATCTGATCTCATTAATGTCAATAATATTGTTTTGTTTTGGCTTTCCCAGTGCAGGATAAGAGGTCATCAGTCTGTCTCTCCACAGTCCCTAGATTTACATAATTCTGCATCATGTTAGAGCAGATGGCTATAAGCCAGTGCTAAACTTTTTGACAAGCTTACCTCTTTTAGACTATCAGTATTTTAGAGTATTATTAATGTTGCATTGTACATGAAAAGAAAGAGGAATTCAAAATACCCATGAAATGCTAAACTGGCAGAGAAAGTATGATCCTTGCAGAGAGAGGAGTGTTGCAATATCAGGAGTCGTGCTGGTCTGTCTTCAACATAGCAAGTGCTAAGGATGGGAGTCTCAGCTGCTAACACTCAGCTGTTGTGGTGTTTATAGTTTGTAGAGTTTTTCATTCAACAGACTTAAAATATTTTACAATTTTTATTTTATTAAACCTTGTAGCATTTTTGTAAGATAGTGGAAAAATAGCCCCCAAATCTGGCTGTAGAAGCTAAGATAAAAAGAAGCCACTTGGAGTAGCAAAACCAAACCACAACTCCCTTAATTCATGCTGTGTGAAGCCCCGAGAGCTGCCTTGCTGTATTCTTCACTAAAAACTCAGTATCCAAAGGGTCATAAGAGTGACAACATCCTGCATTGCCAGTAAGCAAAACCAGCATTTAATTATCACTTTTAAATGACAAAGGGACAACTGTCTGCCAAAGGAGATTAACTGTGAGCGATGTCCCCACCATGCAGTAGAACTCCTGATGCTGCTGAGTTGTACTGCAAATAGGGTCATCAGGGATATTGGTGTTAGGCTGAAGAGTCTGTGTGCTGAATTGGCTCAAGGGTCATTGGCAGCGTGGTGCATCTCTTGCTGCCTGGGGTTTGAAATTTTGGTTTGCTGTCCATTGTTGAGGATGAACAGAGCACCAGCAGAGAGAAAAGTGCAATCAGGACAGAGCAGAGAACTGGGGAAAGGTTGGCATCTTTTGGGAGAGTTTAGTTAGCCAGAACATGTTGGGACCTTGAGAAAGTGATGGTCTGAACACCTTCAGGTGCTGGAAAACTCTTCAGGGTTTCTGAGAGATATCGTGGCTTGATCATAGTCTAATTCCACACTATCGATATATTCCACAGAAAAATGGAATTTAATTGTGCTTTCTCCAAACTATTTTTTCTTTGTTTTCTCTTGCATCTATAAAAAATTCATCAGAGAGAATGTTCCAAGTAATGATTCACTCTTATGCTTTAGTTACATGAAATATGAATGGGGTCTCTGTAAATAGTATATGGAGATGTTCCTCTACATTTTAAAAGTACAATCCATAGGAAGTTTTCTTAAATGGTTATGTCACAGCACAATTCAGTTATTTGTATCATCTTAACATCACAGGCCAGGAAAGGTTTAATTTTTTTGACTGGAAATGCTCATAGAAGAGATTGTCGCTAAAACATTATTCATCTGCTTATATTACTCTTTAAGGGATATTGTAAAACCCACAAGATTTTGTAGTATGGCACACAACTTGTTACATGAAAAGCATTAACATTTCCAAAAATGTTTTTAATGCAGCCTAATTTTTAATATATTGTTCTTTTAAACGTCTCTTTCCTCCCATTCCCTTAAATTAGTAAAGGTCCTTCAATTAGAAACATGTTACAGATGTTTAGAATGTCACCATTTTATCTAGATCAGGCAATACATCAGCAAATCCCTTAACATCCCTCTCTCTGAATTCTTGCTGTGCCCGTGATATATAACCAAGTTTGAATTTCCAGGCTCATTTTAGGCATTTAGTATACTCCAATAGCACTTAGGTGATAGTGATTTCTGGGAAGAAGCACATGGAATGTTCTCCAGAAAGAGTTAAACCCTTTTATTCAGCAAACAGAGCTTCCAGGGAATAGTGCTGCATTGTGGGAAAAAATCCCACTAGAGTTGAGTGTCATTACAAAGCTTCCATTCCAGATGCAAGGCAGACTTCTTCAATCTTTTTCTTAATGCAAGCTCAATCTCCAGTGAGTGCAGATTAATTTCAATCTAGAAATAAAAACCTAATCCAAACATTTTGTCTTGTGGGCAATAAAGATGCCATTAAGTTTGCCTGATACATTTGTGGCAGATGTGCAGGACTCAACTGGGTCCATTTTTAAAAATGTATCAGATGTGACTGCTACTGTCAATTAGTAATGGTCTGCTTAAAAATAAATTTAAGATGCCTGTTTTTTCATCACTTTTGGCAAACACAGGGGTCAACACTGAATAGCCAACAACACAGAACTATTAAAGCAATGTCAAAATTTCACCTGTCCTGGATTTGTAGCTTCCAGTGTGAATACCACTGCATGCCTTTGAGTCTTTGTTTTAAAAGGAGAGAATCCTAAGGCTTGTTGACAGTTTTGGAGACAGTAAAATCAAATCATTCATTTAGAATGAAAATCAGTGCAATAGCTCAGATGTAGTAAATCTAATAGTGCAAGTTTGCCAGGCCTTTTTCATGATATTGATGAATCTTCTTTATACCTAGATTAATTTAGCTGTAAGACTGTATTTAGCCAGGAGGTGATAGCCTTACCTGCTCTAGTGTGAAGACATTTAATTGCTTCACCCCAAAAAGAAATGTTATAACATGAAAGATGACCTTACACTGGAGATAGTTTATAATGATAATTTCCCCCTCTAACATCATCTCTTTGACAGTAAAGATTGAGTCTTTCTGCTCTTGAATCACCCCCTCAAAACAGCTTGAGGAAAGATGTTCATGTTAACCCAAATTGCTGAAATTGCCAGACAGAGCCCATTGTAATGACTGGTAAAATGAGCTTCAGTGATCTGATGATTCATCTTAATCAATTGCCTGGTCTCGTGTATAAAATTGTCTTTCTCAATGATACATGTGGATAATACAGATACAACATTAGTCTCTCCAGATACTGCATAATTAACCATGCCCATTTATCTTCTCACACACATGTGCATCATTAGTAACAACTGCTAAACTCAGCTGAGAGCCAGTTTCACAAAGAAAATAGAGGAATTGTTAAGAAAACTCAGACTGAGTACCATTAAGTCTGAATACTACTTTTAAGAAAATGTTTGTAGATGTCATTGTATTTGGTGTCATGTATGTATAAGTTGAAGGTTTGTATCCTAACAAAAGGACAGATGCTTGATCTATTAAGACTTTAAATCTCTGGCAGGTGAAAAAGTGCTTTGTTGTTTGTTGTTTTGGTTGAAAAAAACTGAGTTGTCAGCCTTTCAAATCAACAGTCATAAGAGATGTGCTGGAAGTTATTTTATTTAGAAATTAATTTATTACAGATGCACATTCTTTGTAATTAGGTTAACAGATGTTATTAACAGGATTTTGGGTGTCAATATTCTAATGTCTCATGAGATGGCAAGAGAGTTCCATCTGCTCCTGGGTGCCAAAATGAGTAGCAATGCTCCTTCAAGCTCCTTATCCTCCACAACAGAAATTCTGGACTCTCCTTGTATTGTCTGACTGTTAGTGGTAGTTTTATTAATGAGCAATACCTCTACAGCATAATGTCTCATTTAGAACCATGTCAGCAGAGCAGTGATCACAGCTCATGTGTTTCATATTCACAACAAATCAGAATCTCTTGTACTGCTGAGTGGGATTAACACACCTCACATAATGAGATGATTTCACTTCTATGTACAGCTAAGAGAA
This sequence comes from Orthonyx spaldingii, assembly GCA_013397795.1. NCBI lineage: Eukaryota > Metazoa > Chordata > Aves > Passeriformes > Orthonychidae > Orthonyx > Orthonyx spaldingii. The sequence continues at coordinate 216,087 of VZTJ01004657.1, read as the reverse complement.
ACGAATAGAGCAATTCTCTCTTTATGAGCCATGATAAGTAACCCACCAATATCTGTCTTCGTTCATCTAAGAATCAGCCCAAACCGTTGTTCTAGTCGTGATTAGTTTGAAGCTTCCCCAAAATTGTTTAAAATAACTGGGTTTTATTTCTGTAAAATATCAGAAGAGTTTGTTGTGAGCATAATATTGAAAATTCATAGAACTTAAACTATTTGTAATTAAACTAGAGCAATTGTTTCTAGATATTGATATGCATTCCAGGAGTAAGAAGGTAATTAATTGTGATTTACTTATTTTGCTCCTATGCATCTCTACTGTATTTTAATCGTGTTTCTGGTGTATTATCCAAAAGTTTCTTTGAATTGGAAGTACATGTAAATTGGCTGCAAGCATGTACAGTCTAGCTAGTTGATTAGAAGTTTCACTGACATATCCAAAGAAATGTCTTGGTGTTTTCTTTTCATATTGAGTATTTAGTACAACCATGTTTTATGAACCTTTTCTGCCCTGATTCAGTTCAGCATACTAAAGATGAGTTTCAAAGGCAAATCAAGAGAAATTACTTGTAACTTGCAATTTTCTTTCAGCACTTTCCACTTGACAAGCTTAGACTTGCTTAGACATTTTCTCACTTGCTTATGCAGGGCTTACTGATTTGTACAGACCACTTCTGAGCTAACAGAAATATAAGAATCCTGGACTGGTGTTGATATGCCAAGGCATGCTGGTTTAGGAAGAAAAAGGACTTAAAATGTATATTAATATTGCATATTTCTACTCCAAATAAAGCATGTTCTTCCAGTATCTTGGCACGTAAGGTGTGCTGCCACAGCTGCCTTAGATTAAGACTGCCTGATATCTGACAGTGCATGCACTGACGTGTAACTTCCCACCACCACACACGTTCCCTCTGCATTTGTCCCTGTGCTTAATCAGAATGAATCAATCAGAAGTAGATTTTCTGATGCATAAGTCACCACAGCCCTGACTTTAGTAGATTCTGTAGAGGTCACAGGGAAGAGTGGAGGTTTGTCCATAGCAAGCCTTGCTTGAGTTATTGTTATGGCTGCCTTAGAGTGCTGCAATAAATGAGAGCGGCTGTGTGGATGTGAAATAGTGTACTTCATTGCAGTTTCATTTTGTCTCCAACCTTTGGAACAAAGATTTCCTCATCTAAAATAACTTCTGTGTACCTTTTATCACATCCAGAATAAGAAAGGTTTGCATTGCTTCAGCTCAAAGAGTAAAAAAAGAATCTTTCAAGAGGTCAGCCAATCTAAAACTGCCATGAGAAATCTCTCTGGGGGTAATACTCAACACTGACACTGCTACTGCACTTTGGAGAAGAGCATTCAGACCTTTTTGAATTAGATTGTGCTCTTTGCGGAATGTGAATTTCTCTGCATTGATGGTATGTTTATATTTACATTTTCTTTGCCTGTGTACTCTAATGGGGCATCTGTCTTTAATTTCACACAGCTTTGACAGTGTGTCTCATAAACATACAAATTGGGCGAGTTTCTTTTGCAAACTAATCAAGTTCCTGCTGACAACCTTGGCCATCTTTCTATTTTAACTAGGAAAACATATTCATCCTCCTCTATCAAGTCATGAGTAATGGATAGAAATATTAATGTGGTTTGTATGTTGTTAGCCTCTGGTAACCTAAGGGAAATAGAAAATAGAGTTTTTAGTAGTAGAACCTATGATGTGCCATCATTAAACAATTAAAAGGAAGGAAGAGCACATGGAATGCATTAAAATGCCCTGTCAGCTGCCAAATTAACAAGATACATATGATCTTTAAAAAAGCTTAACTATTATTCTTACTGAATTTTGACTGAATGGGTGATATTTCTATTAAAAGTGGTACTAATATTTTGTGTTTTTATCCCTGTAACAATGCTGTGTTCATAAATGGTTTGCCTGACTTTGCTTTATAAAAATAACTTGGAGCATGAACATAGTGAATGCTTGGAGAACACCACCTCTCCATGGCTAACAAATCCCACAGGAGTGTGTGAACAGTGAGCCTCTTAAAGCTCTCCATTTTCACCTGTTCATTATTGGGAATGCTTGTAATTTCCCTGACTAAGGCCTTGAAACTGCAGTTATCTGCCTGTGGGGGTAACTGTAACAGTGCTTACATCCCTGACTTTAGAACTTGTAAAGGTGGAGTTTTGTTTCTTTTGAGGTTGCTTTTTTTGGTTGGTTTTGTTTTTTTTACCTCCAGTTCAGACTTCAGAGGGACTGCATTTATCACGTCAGTGGGAATTGTGGCAATTGTGGAGGCTTTCCCATTGTTTAAGCCTTGATGTCCAAAGACCTTCCAAAGTATCCTGGTGCCTGAAAAGAACTGGTCTGCATGACTGAGACTTGAAGCTGCTCTGAGCAATTGAAAACAAGATCCTGTATAGCAGAAACAGGTCTCCAAATAACCCTGAAGGAAAAACAGTGCAACCCATCATATTCAGTGAGACACAACGTGTTGAAATCAGAGGCCAGAACTATTTGTAACATTGTTTATGCAGAAATTCTGCTACAGGTGGAGTTATCAGTGATAAAATTGCATAGTAGTCTAAGTCTTCTCTTTGTATCACAATATTGGCCAAATACTTGACTGTTCTTAAAAACACTTGTCTTCTGAAAGGACAGAAGAAAGGATACAATTAACTTTCAAATGGAGTTCTGGGAATATTTCCACTCCTTATAAGCACAGAGAAGATTGCTTCCTGGGGAGGAAAGTTTATCTTCAGCACTAGTTCTGGGAGGTTACATAGCATTAAGCATAATATTTCTAAAAATTCTCTGCCATCTTAAAAATTATAAAGACAGAAATATTATCTTAGGTTTTTGAGACCAAAACGCTAGAGTATTTCAGACACAAAATTTGTCTGAAAATTGAGAGGGAGACTGCATGTTGTGCTGTCAAACTTAAAAAGCATCAAATTATCTCTAACTTAGGTGAGACTATTGGAATTAAAATTATTATTTCAGCAATTCTGTTTAATTCAAACTGCTGACTACAGGAGCGAGAGAAGGCTGGCCATGCAGCTTCAAATTGATTTGGTTATATATGTGGAGATGATGAGTGCACATCACCTACTATACACACCATAGATTGTATTTCTTTTAGCCAACTATGACATTTCTCTCTATAAATGCACTAAAATAATTATGTGCTGCTATTAAAAATCTCCTATGAAAGAATGATTAGATACCTTTTTTTTTTTTTTTAACACCCTGAAGGCTATGATAAAAAGAATTTTGCGGTTATTGAAATCACTTTAAAGAGGTATAAGTAGCAAAAGAATTTTAAACCCAGGCTTCCTAGTTTGGAGCTGCAGATAATGAGTGCAATTGATGTCATTTAATGGTAAAAATACTGCATCAGAAATATGGACACAATTAGACAGATCTGTCTATCTCAGATCAGAATCATAAAATGAAATTCATCATAAAACACCTTCACTGCCATTTGCACCTTTGAAACTGTTCCTTTTGGAGATTGGAGGGGAGCTAAAAATCAGGACTGAAAGCTCTACAGCTTTCTTGTTGCTGCAAAGAGATAGAATTATCTTGGTGATAACGTAATTTTTCTAAGCTGTGGAAAGTCAATAAAACTCATGCCTGTCTGATATTTAGCCAATTTACCTAATATTTAAAGAGCAGTTGCTCAATAAGTATTTTCATACCAGTGCCTAATTTTCTATATAAAAGTAATAATAATGAGTACCTGTCCTGATAGACTGAATTGTTTTGTCCATAAGAATGAGGAAGGTCTACCAAATGCTTTCATCTCTCTTCCATTTTTTCCTAGACATCCCAGGTTTTTAAGTTGTTTGAGGAAGAAGTGCAGTTAAGAAGAATTGGATTTTTAAATTTCAAAAGCATTAGTTTCCCATAATTAGTTTCTTACACTGCAAGTATTTTAAGGTTTTATTTTTTGTTAGTACTAAGCATAAAGTTTAGCAGTGTGTACAGTCAGGATTCTTGCTGTAAAAGGCACCTTAAATGTTGCCTCAAGGTGTGGAAGTGTTAATATGAAAGGGCTGACTTAACTGCTCTTCAGCTAAAACCAAAGCAAGAACAGTTTCTCTAACAGTAAAAACAATGAACGATTAACAAGCAAAATCAAAATTTCACAGGTAGAAGGCCATCTAAATGTATTCAGACTTTAGAAAAAAGAAAGACTGCAATAAGTTTTAATACAATTTCACAGCTGCTGAAATATATTCACATCTGATTTGATTGACAAGTCTAACACAAATGATTCAATCTATAAAGCAAAGTGTTACATTTAAAGTCAGGCATGTCATTTTCCTCTACCTGTGTTCAAAATGCAGAGTCCTGAAAGACTGTCCCTGTTTCCAAAAGACTCTATTAATAAATTTCCTTTATGAACTTCACTTTTACCTACTATCCATAGTAGTGCTTCTCCAGAGAGCTGAAATGAACCTGATGAATGCTATTAGCTTTTTGAGAATACAGTAATAATTCCTAACATTCTGTTTGGGTTATTTTCTTGTCCTCATGTATTTTGGGATTTATTCAACTTGCTTTGTGTATCAACCAAATTGCAACTAAGTGGAAGTGTCCCTAAAATCCCATGGATCCTGCAGAAAGTTTTTAGATTTTCATGTTGTGTTTCTTTGGTTGAGATCAGTACTTCTTTCACTGAGCTGCTTCGGCGAGCTGGATTTCATGGAAGAGACAGATATGGTATAAAGAATCACTGGAGAGGAAACTAGGAAAAAATAGCAGATGAGAACAAACAGATGCTAAAACAATGGGAAAATGTTGATTAGGTCTGGATAACAGTCAGCAGCTTATTGAGTTTAAATAACTAAAATATTTTTCCCAGAACCACCAGGAGGATATTAAGCAGAACACTTAGATAAACAGAATACTTAAATTAAATAGAACTATATAGGTGATGTCCAGATTTGAAGAGTTAACTGTGATGATGGTTCCCTAAATCTGGAGAAGTATAGTTGTTAGGTACAGACTGTTGCTAAGAAGGAAGAAAATTTGAAAAATACTTTTGAAAGTAAAGTGCCAAAGCCATGGAGAGGTGGTGGGAGAGCGTAATATGAAGAAGGAGTATCTGATAGAGGGTTATGGGAAGATGCAAATATGCCAGCTGCAAGGAAATTTCACCAGTGTCAGGGTCTGGGATTTGTGTTTAGGATGAGACATGACAGACCATCTAAATATGGCTTGGAAAGCACCATTTCCTGAGCACAGGCTTGCAATTGACAGAAAAGGACATGGCATAATAATAACAATGAGCAAGACCATAGAATTCTCATCTTAACTAATAACTATTTACTAGTAACAGAAAATATTTTGGAAAAGGCTAACTTTGCCTAGAAATGAATTATGATGTTTTCTTAAATGAGGGGACAGGATAAATAACTTAGGAGACTTTGAATTTTCAAACTAACAGTTTTTCAAAGGTTGGTGTCTAGGTGAGATCATTAATATGCCTGGTCCGTTCTTTTGCATAAGTGAAGATTGATGTCCTGAGCTGGGCAGAGTTCCTTTACTAATAGCCTGGAGGAATAGTCTTTGTTGAGCTACTACAGTCAGATCTTGCAGTTTCTTTAATATTCATGTTGGAAATTCTCAGTCATGTCTGAAGGCTTGAGTAGAAATCTTGAATCTGAGAGATGATCAATGAAACAGGAGAATATGGAATTCTGCACAAGTCAGCTCCATATTTAAAATTGTTCAGTGTCCAGAATTAGATTTCAAGGAAAAAATCACTTGTGAGATGAAGGAAGGAAAAGTTAGTTGGATACTGGAAAATGTTTAATAGGGTTAAATGAAATGTTTATATTTGTAAAGCTTTCATATAAAGTTACATTTATCAGGCACTCTGATCATCGGGAATTTTTCTGAAGTAGTTGCATGCTTTTTCCTAATTATGCTTTTATGATAATTATGTGAAAGACTTGTGTGATATGAAAACTAATCTTAGAACAAATATTGCCATAATGAATGCACAAAATAGTGTCTCTATGCACTGAATAGGGATTTTTAATTCCATACATTTGCAGCTTGCTGTAGAGAGTCTTCAGATACTGCGTTGGTCAAAGGGACTGAGTGAGGGAAAAGAAATCTGTTTGAAAAATTAGACAAAATGTCTAATGACACTTGACATTACAAGCCAATTCTGAAATGTTTCATCTTATGACAGGTGTCTATGACACTCAAGAATGAAATGGAGCTGGCACCAGGCTGCTCCTGGCAGGCCCCAGTCTCTGCTTAGCTGGGCACTGGAAGGGCTGTGGGTGGGTGATTTGTGTGGTCCACTCAGCGTCTTCCAGCCTCAGAGAGACTTTTTGTTCACTTGAGCTCTCTTTTGGCCTCATGAAAGGTTGGATTTCATCAATTAAATATTGTGTTGAGCGGGGAAAAAGGTCTTTGAAAATATTGCTATTGATTGCAATAATTTCCAGACTCAAAAGTGAGTGAATTTTACCTGTAGTGTATGATGGCAGATGGGTTTGTTTATTACCACCTGTTCTATCTGAGACAGCAGATGTATTTGTAAGCTGGTAATACAGTATTTAGTAAATGGCCAGCTTTCCACTCTGATTTCAATGTATTTGGGCTCAAAATCCAATCCCTTCCTTCTGAAAATATTAGTGATGATTTAGATAGGTTGTTTTACTTAGTTATTCTCTGAAGCTACTTTATTTCCCCAAAATAGGGACATAAGTAATGTTATAACTGAGCCCTATCTCAAAGCAATTAAAGCAATTTTTATTAAACTTAGTCAATGCCCATTAAAATTATTTCAGTCTTTCGTGTTTTGCTGGATTTTTTCTGGTGAGCTTGGAAAAAACCAAGAAGTGATGAGGTGATAGATCTGTTAAACTAGATCTGTTCACATACTACTCTTACTAATTCATTGTATGTTTTTTACCATCAGGCTACTCAGTTCTTTCTCAGTAAATACCTTTTAATTTTCAGAACTACTTTGCGAGAAAATTAACATTCGTAGATTACATTTGTAGAAATATAAAATAAAACAATCTAAAGATTTTATCCTTCTAAAGGTCATAGTCTTTTCTTGTTAAAGGATAACAGTAGACTATTAAAATTTTCATTAATATTCAGTGAGTTCTTAGGTCTCACTATAACGTTCTTTGGTACACTGAAATGGTTGAAAGGTTGATTTTCTTAATTTAAGACTTTTACATAGCAATCCTAAGTGACTTCATTAGAAAGATGAACTGATGAGAATAGAAAGATGGTAGAAAACAAAGCAATTTTATACAACCAGTAGTAACTTGAAATTAAGTTAAATTTATTGATTCTACAATGAACTAAAAGTTTAAGTAACTAAGTGTTCATTCAATGGTATATTTTTATCACTGTCAGAATTGAAAATACTAAGCATTAAAGTTTTATATTTAATTAGAAATGTTTCCAGAACTTTGTGGCACTCAAGTTCCCCAAAGAAACATCTTGTAGAATTTCTAAGGTAAAATTTCCTAAAGGATAAAATGAGCTATGCTGTACAACCTGGTTTAGAAAGGGAATATGGTATTGTGAGTGTATATACAGCAGGTACATCTTGTGCATCTGTGGTCTAAGCTGAGGAATTCTAGTCCCTTTGGCCTCTTGTTGAGAAACAGTTCTGCATCATTCATCAGAATTATTTACTATTTTTTTCCCCCTCTTGTTTATAATTGTGCTGAGTTGGGGGGACCAGAGCTGCAAGCAGCACACAAGGTGCAGGTTCATCACATATTTATATGGCAGTGTAGTTTTCTTGTTCTCTTCAATACAAGCTTTTTCTCCTAGTAAAGCAAATTGAAGTCTCTGAAAAGACAGGGATGGGAGGTGGCAGCATCACGAAACAACAGCTGAAATCCATTTCAGCGTCTGTAAATTGCAAAGTCTGGTAAAGAGTTTCAGTTTCTGTCCCCAGAAAGCTGCTCAGCCGGGGTACTTAGTGACTTCAATGGAAAAGAAGAATCCTCTCAGTGTTCTCCAGCATATCATTAGCTGGCCTGGTGCTCAGAGCTGCAGTGCTGAAGCACACGATCCAGGGCTGCTCTGAAAGCTCAGGTCTCCATTTCCTAGGCTTCAAACTTCTGGAGATGCTTTTGTCTGGTTAATGAGTTCTAACACGGACAGAAGTACAGTCAGAGGACCTTCTCTTGGTGTCCGGCATGTAAAATGCCCAGAGATCCTACTGGGAGTGAACTAGCCATTGTCAGAAGCATCAAGGGATGCTAGAAACTCCCAATTCCACTGAGATTGAAAAATAAATCTTTTATTAAAGGATTTATCATGTTTATATTCATTTATAATGAGAGATTCAGATTGTTTTTTCCATGGATGCCACAGCTTTTAGGAAAGAAGGATTAGGTTGCATAAGCAAAGAAAAAATTGCGTTTCTTACCAAATTAAAGTGTTTTCTCTCTGCTTCCTTAGGTCTCCCTCTGAAAGATGACAAAATTTTTTTGCTAAAATAGTCATTTCATGTTTAAAACCACGGGATTAATAAGCAATAGAATCCTAGGGGACTAATGAGTAATTCTCTACCAAAGCAACCAACCACACAAAACCCAACAAAAACTGACAGTTCTTCTGGGGAAAAAATAACACTAAAATTTGTAAGAGTTGTCTGTATTTATTCTCTATCTGAACATAGCCAAGAATAATGATGGTTGGGACAGTCTAAACTACCCTGAGAAATTATTCAAAAATTATGGCAGTACTAGGTAGGATTTACTCTGACATTTAATTTGTGTGCACATAATTCTGCATTCTGTAAATCAGAAAAATAAAAACTAGCATTAAGAATGGACTTTCATGGGAGTTACAGTAATCTACAACACCTTCTGTGGGTTTATGGAAATTGCAAACTGCACCAATGAATAAGCAGATATAATTTTACCTTTGCTCCTCGTACTTTGAGAACATAAAGAAAATTCCAAAGCTTGCTTTAGCATCCTGTTGAGAATTTGCTCACAGTGATATCTAGATTACTGCACACAGATGCATGGCAGTGTATAATCAAAATGAGTTGTAGATCTTTAATGTCAGGCTCTTTTCTTTCACTTCCCTGGATAAGGGAATTCTGAAACTGTACTGGTTTCTACTCCTGGAAACTCGCTGCATCTCAACGTGCCAGCACAGTTCGGGGGAGGCGGTAATTGGTTGCAGAGATGTGAGCAGTGAGTACAGGCCCCCCACATTCAGGACAGAATTGGGTTGTGGCTTCTCTGGTAGTTCCATGGCAGCAAAAAGCAGGGAGCAGACTGGAGAGCAGACGGCTCCTGAAGTGCAGTGATGGGGATAGGTGTGCAAAGCACGGACTGGCCTTGGAAACGTGAGTTTTTTATCCAGCTCCTTTCCTTTTTCAGAAGAGTGGCAGGGTTGAGACTCTGGGCATACTAGAGCTGCAGATTACCAAAGAGTTGGAAGATTGGGAAATTTTAAAATCCTAGAGATGTTGATCCCTTTTGGCTCTTGTTTTAAAGGCCAAACAAATGGAGCACCTGTTAGTGTTTGTGTTTTTTGCCAGAACAGTAGAGACAACATCTGTGCCCATCCAGGGCTTAAAATCTCATGTCAGAGAATACAGCTCTTGAAGTGAGCAAAGCAGAATTCATGCATAATAGAAATTCATCTCCCCAAAATAACAAAAGAGGGGTCTTAGAGAAGGAGTGGAGATCTAAATGTGCCATCTAAAAGCAAAAGACAATAACATTTTTCAGCCCAGTTGAGCAATTGAGAGAGTAGAGTCAAATCTCTTTTGCAATTGTGTTTGATAAATGCAGAAGAGAACTTAGGGTGAACCTCTATGAACACACGAGATAAATCACTCTGCAGCTTGTTCTGCTGTATAAATACACATATATGTACTATGTGAATACACTGGTGACACTAAAACTGGAGTCCAGTTCTGGGCTTCCTTGTTCACCAGAGACATGAACAGGTTCAGCAAAAGGTCAGGAAAGATGACTAAGGGAGTGGAGCATCTGACAAAGTAGAAGAGGCTGAGAGCTGAAATTGGCTTACCTGGAGTAGAAAGGGTTCAGGGGAATCTTATCAATGAGTTTACACCTCTAATGGGAGATAGCAACCTGTGGAGAGGGGATCTTCACAGTGGTGTCCAGTGACAGGACAAGAGTCAACTGCCACAAATGGAAATATGGGAAATTCCATTCAAACAAAGGGAAACAACTTTTTTTTTTTTTTTTTTTTTTTTTTTTTGTTGGGTGGTGCACTGTAAAANTTTTTTTTTTTTTTCTGTGATGGGTGTTGGACACTGAAGCAGTTGCCAAGTTGAATTGTCATCCTTCACAGTATTCAAAACCTGATGGGATACAGTCCTGGGCAACCTGCTTTAGTAGACCTGCATTGGGTGATCTCCAGAGGTCCCTGCAGACCTCAGCTCTTCTGTGACATGGCTGTTTGAGCAGAAGTTGAACTTCTATAAATTCAGACCATAAGTACATTTTTAGGTGAAGGCAATTAATTTTTAAATATTTGCCAAGGATCTTGATAAATTCTACAGATGCAAAGCTTTCACACTGAGAGCTAAATGTTTTCACAAAAAGTGAACTTAATTCAAATATAGATAATTTTTAATGATAAATTTTAATGCAAGTCAGAACCTTTCAAGACTTCTCTGCTGGGTAGGATTGGATGTTACCTTAAGATTAAGAATAAAATAACTTTTTAGAAAGAATGATATTCCTGCTGTAGTATTTGAAATTTAATTTTAAAATTCTATAAATAATTATATAAGCGGTCCCTGCAAGGATGTCACTGAAAAACATGAATCTGGTTAATTAAACTTTAATCTGTGCCTTAGCACATTTATATGTAGTGAAATCTTTCTCAGGTAATGGTCTTAAAGCTAAGCAGTAGAGAAGATTGTAAAACTTGCAGAAAATGCTGTGTCATGAGCTCCAAGGGTAAGACCAGACCAGAGTCTTATTTAAAATAGTCAAAGCAAAGACTTTTACTAGGAAGTTTTAACTCTCTGGGACACCTCCAGCAAATGCTTTGAAAGTCATCTTTGTCTGCAGATGTGTCTCCTAACCAAGAAGAAAATTTAGATTATGGTGGTTGTTTTATTTAGAAACAATTAAGCAATACTGGACAAATATAATTGTTGAGTTGATCAATGCATCACAGATGTATGAAGGAGGTTTGAGTTTTTATTTCTCATTGTTTTCTTCTAAAATACTACAGTTTGGAAAATACATGGCTTCCAGGGGCTTTTTTGTTCATTTTGTTTGCTTGTTTGTTTTGTGAGGGTTTTGGTTTGTTTGTGTTCTTTTATTTTATGTTTTAACTGTGAACAAAGCAGTTGCTTCTCTGACCTTATCCCAGTGAAACTGTGTTCAAAGTGTTTTAAGACTTCAGGGACTTAATTCTCTCTAGAAGATAATTAATGTTCTCCTCTTCAGCAAAATCTGCTTTACTTTTTCTCTTTTTTTCCTAATTCAGCTGCATATCTGCCAGTTTTCCATCATCTAAACACACAGAACTTGATCTGGTCGACAGTTTCTTCCCATTTCCTCACCAGCTAAACCAAAGTTTCCATTTAAACCAATTACTGTTTTCCTGAGTCAAGATGAATATCTTAGATTTGGAGTTTGAATAGAGTTTTAAGTGACTGTGACAGTACAGACTCTTTCCCATGGGAATTCTTCTTCTTCTACTGAAAAGTTTACTAAATATAAGTTTCATGTTAGTGAGAGTGGCTTTTGGAAACAGGTGGTCAGAGTTCTGCCCAATCAGTCCCAGGGGGGTGGACTGATGTCAACCAATCCGAACAGTCCTCTCGCGTGTATATAAATCTGTTAATAATTAAATAAATTCACTTAACATTCTCTCAAGATTTGTGTGTGTCCCTTTGCTCTGCTATCAGTTCAACAGCGACAAAGTGACCATTTCCTCAGTGATCATCAAATTTATCTAATTCATATTGTTTCCTGCTTTACTTTCTATGGCATCTCTATTAAGCTGCATTTTCTGTCTTCCCCCCATGATTGTTTTTAGCAATTCTGCTTGCTGCCTTCTGTCATTCTCCTGGAGAGTTTTCAGGACATTGGCCAGCTGGCAATCTGCCTTCTCTGAGCTCTTATCATGTCATATTGCAGCATCTTTCTTGTTCACAATGGGTAGTTCAGGTCCAGACAAAGACAGAGGACTAAAAGAGATTGCAGTAGAATCAAGGCTGCTGCTTCAAATACTGTACCAAGAGTAAGGGGAGAAAAGCAGCAACGTAACCCCTTCTGTAAGGTGACTGTAGTGTACATACTTATGGAAATATTTTGTCATCAAGAAGTATCTCCACCATCTCACAGAGAGGAAAAAATTGGCAACGGAAAGGATTATTTAGGGACAAAGAGATCCTCAGAGAGTTGCCTCTGTGTTTGTGTCTTCATCTTTGTTGATTACAAAGATGAGTAGGGTTAAGAATCCATAATGTGGTTGGAATGAAATATTTTGCCTTTTAAAATTTGCTCTCAGAGGTGCTCATTTCTTCCTTTTTCTACCTGGACGTTTGTCTACGTGTGTGTTCAGCATGATAAAAGAAAGAACCAGCAACCTGGTAGGGATATGGGAACCTTTGAGTTGGATCAGATGGGGTTTGGCTTTTCATAAATGCTGAATTCTTGCCTTGCAATGTAGTGAGTCACTGTTACCAAGGCACTGTCACTTGTCCCCCACTGTAAGTGGAAAAAGTGGTCTCCTAAATCTCTGACTGCAGTGCTGTCTTGCAGGAGCTCCCTTGCTCACACACCAGTCAACCTGTAGTTACAAGTGTAGGACTTAGCTGCAGCACAAATGTTTTAAAACTACTCAAATTGCTCACCCGTATTTTTGACCTATTGCTGCTTTGTTTTCAGGTTTGTCTAAGCATTGACTCCATGCCATCATCTCACCATCAAAACAAGTATTTTGACTGTATTGTTAATTGTGTTTTCTAATTCATGCATGGAGCAGTAATTTACTACTCCATAGCTCTGGGCTACCCTTGAATTACTAGAGTCTGTATTGGCTTGTGACTATTGAAACCAATACTGTCTTGTTCTCCTGATCCCCTTGCACATAAAAAAGATTGACATGGCAGAGTAATAGAAAGTGTATTGCATTAGGGTTTAGTATTAAAGATAAACAACACAAATGAAACTGAAAGCATATGGCATTCCTTGCCTTCTCTGCCAGCTGATGAGCAATACATTTTGTATTATGATCCACTTTGGAGGCTTTAAACCATTAAAACCTTGCTGCTTTGTTTTGCATGCTTGAAAGTTGCCAGTTAAACCAACTGGAGTAGCCTAATTTAGCTGATTGTGTGACTGATGTATCAGAGCTCTGGCTCTGAATGTTCTAGGCTGGAAGTAAAAATTTGGACAAATTGAATTGAATACAGCACATTGTATATCATAACAGCTTAAAGATGGAACACTGAAGGTGGAACTAAGGCATTGTTTATGAAAAACCTGGAAAGCAAATAAAGCAATGGATAATTCTTATATTCAGTTAATGCATTCAAGAACTCACAAAAATTAGGATTTCCTCATGGCTGCGTAGTGGAACTGTTTAGTATATCATAGAATTTGTTATGAAAATTTAGTTAAACTGTTAACTTTAGTATGCATCAAACAAGATATCTATCTTCAGATAGCTCCACCCCACAATCCAATGATTTACTGTCTATGCTGATATTGAGTGTAAGGGTTTTCCCCAGCTGAAACAACGGATTTGGAATACTGGCAGTGATTGCACTGGAATGGATGCATCTAGAGTCACAGAATCATTTAGGTTGGAAAAGACCTCTAAGATCTTCAAGTTCAACAGTTAACCCAGTACTGCTAAGCCCAGCACTAAACCATGTCCCCAAGTGCCACATCACATCTTTTAAATCCCTCCAGGGACGATGACTTCACCACGGCCCTGGGCAGCCTGTGCCAGTGCTTGACAACCCCTTCAGTGAAGAAATTTTTCCTAATACCCAATCTATTTTCTTGTTATAATGACATCAAGTAGGTAAAATAACTCAGTTGAAAGAACAGCAGAAAAAAATGTCGTGGAAATCTTACTGTGAAAATTATTTTTTATATGTTTTTTCAAATTTTTTGAATTATTCCTATTTCACCACTATCTCTATAGTATGATCTATTATTTTTGTGGCTACTATTTTATCTGACATAGGGATGGTATGAAGAGATTGACCTGGAGAGTGTGGTTTGAATGTTTTTTGAGACATTCAGCATACATTCAGCACTGGTTTGTGTTACATTAGCTTAAAAGTTTAAAATATGATTGCCTAGAAACTCATAAGCATTCAGGTATTGATTCTACTTTTTAATGAAGTATTTGTTAATTGCAGACTCTTAAAGGTCAAAGGAATGTTAGCTCAAACCACACATTTCTTTTGATTGAATTTCTTAGAAATATTTGATCAATTTGTTGTAAAATAAAATCAACATTCTCTGGGGCATTATTTATCTATTTCAATTTATGTCTTTCCTACTTTGCATCAGCCTGTTTCTCCCAGAGATACAGATCTAGTTAGACAGGTCTGGCACAGTGTGAGACAGTTTGTTCATATTTTTTTTGAGACTTGAAAGTGGAGGAAAGACGAAACCTCTTTGCATGTTTTCTTTTAACTTTTCTGTGATTAAATGTGTTATGTCAGTGAGTGATAGCCTGATTGAAGGCTCAGCTCTTTGCTGTTGTGAAATTATTATAGTACTGTCTAGATGTAGGAGGGTGGACTCAACAAAGCAGATTGATTCACAGGCAAAGTTTTACCGTAGCAGGGTCTGGAGAGGTTGAAGGAATGAAGAAGAATAAAAGAAGTTTCTGGAAGCTAGGATGGGCATGGCTGTATGGTCCCTTGGCTGAAAGAGCCTTTCTCAGAATCTGTTCCTGTCCCAAATGAACTCACATCAGTCTAGCTAATCTAATCTCATCAGTGTTCTGGTACCTCTTTTGGGGTCTCTTCATGCTGTGTTGGAGACAAAATATGGTGCTGGTTTAAGCCAAGACTTACCCAGTCCCTCAGTGCAAGTTGACGTGCTCTGCTGCAAGTATGGGGGTTCTACATTTTTACACCCTTGAGACCTTCCTCATGCTTCTGGACTGGACTATGGTAACTCCACAAGAGCAGAGACTGAGCCTTCACTTATGGTGTTCTTCTTTCTCAATCTAATTAAACCAAAATATTAAAGTATACTGATATTTCCTGTAACTGCAACAATGCCAAATGTTTTTTATTGTTTCTTATTTCTGTGCAGGCATTTAAATAACTAGATTATGTTTTTCTGCTTCCTAATTCACTAGAGTAAGCTATGGAGAAAAATGGAGAGTTTGTGGGTTTTTTAGGTTTTTTTACGAGATCTCTCTTGTGCTCATCCTTCTACACTATCTCCTAAATAATTTAGTAAGTGGCAACATATGAGTCATTCACATAAGAGTTGTTGCTTCTCAGGAGCTGCTAAGTGACAAGACTTGTGGATAGCCAATCTTGTGAGCATAGAATATCTTCTTGAATTGGTTGAAAATGTAACCTGTGGAGTATTGTAGCTGAGTCAAAAAATGAAAACAGTTTCAAAGTAGAAAAACTGTTGTTCACCAATGTAAATGTTTTTGTCTCACTCAACATATTTCTGAGGAAATCCTGTGTTGAAATTGAGTATCAGAATAAATTGGTCCATTAACGTTCAGTTTGCGTGTCTATCTAAATTCAATCATTCAATCTCTTAATAAAACTCTGTTATTGATTTTTGCATCCTAATTTGCCTTATGGCTCTTCTACACAATTGTGGAAAAGAAACAAAATACAAAAGATGTTCATGAATAGAAGTATTAAAAAAAAAAGAACATAAAACTGAGTTAAATTTATGTTCTCCAGCTTTAAATCTAATGGAGCTTTAGCAAGTATAAAGTTACACGACAGTTAAACTGTTTGAAGAGCTACACAGAAAGCACTAGAATGAAAACTGCGCTGAAAGTAATAGATAGTAAAAGCTAACGTATATTTGGCTTATGAGACTTCCAAGTTCAGGGTATCTAAACATTCTTAAAAGTCAGATTTGAAAAGTCTAAGTGAAGGGCTTTGCCTTTCATTCCAAACACACACAGACTTGGAAAAGGTTTAGGTTTGGGTTTGACTCTAGTTTCAAGTCTCTGAATATTCAGCTCAAGTCTCTGAATATTCAGTTAAGAACCACCCGAATACTTTGGTGATGGTGCTACCTAAATAAAAGTAGTTATCTACTGGAAATTTTCACAGAATCACAAGGCCTTTTTTCCCTGGAAAGAGATATATAGATATATATGTGTATATCTGTATATATGTATGTATATGTGTCTATGAATATACATCTAAAAATATTCAAAGCTGTACTTTCTGAAATAAGTATTGAATTACTGAATTACATTATACAATCAAGTGCAATCCTCAGTCTCTTACTGATCATTTACTAAGAAGTGCAGATATAATTCTGCAGGGAGTTGCTACTGGGGAAAAAAAGAAAAGAGAAAGGATGAGTTGCACCAATGTGGTCAAGCAGGTTTTGAGCTCCCTGTGTTGTGAAGCCATTTGTTGAACATGTGACTAACCTAAGAAGCTCTGTACTTTCTTGCCTGGATTTTATATAAGAAAAAAGAGAGATCATCAGACTATTTAATTAGCCCAGTGATTAGAGTTTTTAGATGGGACTGGTGAGAATTTTTTTTCAACTGAAACTTCCAGTGAACACAAAAAGTCAAGTCTGTAATTCAAAATCACTGAAAATTGAGTTTAGATTACTTCTCCAGTATAATAGAGCAGCTCATGAGGCAGTCCAAGGTACGATCCCCCAGAATACCCAACCCGCTGCTTCTAACCCTGGGGAGAGAGAGCGAAGTTTCAAGTCCCTGCTATGGATAGTCAGACATTCATTTATACTTGCATAAATCTTTTTGAACCTGGGCTTCTACAAGACTGATTTAAATTATTAGACCCTAGTGTCAAAGCATTCCTTCACCTACTTGTAAAATCCTAATTTTGGGGTGCTTAGGGATTCAGCTTAGGTTAAGGCTCTGAACTTTAGACTACACTATGCAATTATGTGAAAGGGGAGACTCAACTCTTTCATTGTACAAGACAAATGCAGCTGTAGCTGTGAGAGGTTGATTTCCTCAAGAGAGGCAAATGAACAAAAGACTGACAAATGTCTAGGCCTCACCATCTATTTGTGCTCTGACAGATAGCTGGTACAAAAAGGCTTTGTACAATGATGGCATTCTGCTCCTAGAAGTAGTTCAGGTAGCTTCTAGGTTGTGTGGCTTCATGTGAAAAACTAAAGAGATGCTACTGATAATAAATTCCTCATGGATGTTTTTTCCCAGTTAGTAAAGTTACTAGGTAATTATGAAATGTATAAAAATATAAGAAAGCTGTTAGCTGATAAGAAAATCTATAATATAGTGAAGAAAGAATCAAACCAATGGATATGGGACACCACAATGCTGTGCTACTTTTCTGGATCAGAAATTTAAGAGTCTTTAATTCAGTTGGTTTCCTCTCTGTCACCAGTGGAGTGGAGCACCAGGTGTGTATCAGCAATGGTTGGGGAAGAGAGACCAGTGCCTTTTAAATGAGGAGAGTATCAATTTCTGAGCAATGCAGTCACACAGAGAAAGGTTCATTATCCTCTAGAATCTTAGGCAGGGAACTTAGACTGCAGTCTCTACTGTTGTCACCAACAAACAACAATAAAAAAATTATATAACACTGTAGGTGAGAGTGAAGTACTAATCTTAAATATTGAAACAAATTTTAATTTTTGAGAAGAGGTTATCATGAATAAACATCACTACAGATTTTATTATGCTTCTAACATGAGTTTATTCTTTATATTCTGTAATGGTAAGGATGATGAGAATTTAATGCAACAAGGCAATAGAGCAAAGCATTTTCTTCCAGAAGTAACTGAATTAGAAGAACCTTGTGGCAAAATAGTGAATATATTTCCTGTTGCAATGAGACACCTCATTATTTATTTGACCTTTCAAAATTCTAGTTATTTGAAATTGAACACAAACTTTAAGAGATATACTCATATATGAAAAATATAATGAGATCTAGTAATAACTCTAAAACTCTGGTGAACTTTTCAAGTATAGAATATACTTCTTGAACTCTGATGACCTTTAAAACTTGTAGAAAATCTTAAGTGAGCACACTAGAAATATTGCTGTGAAGTGTTGAAAGGAGTGAAAGCTGAAATGTATTTAATGCACATGCATATTTGGAAAAAAAAATAAGATTGTCAAAATGTTTTTAAAGTTCCATGTGTGAAACCTTTAAGATTTCTCTGTGTTTTTAAGTATAATGGATTACTCAGTAAATAGTAGAATCTCATCTGCTGCAGAACTTCTTTTGGGGCATAGGAACAGAGTTTTCATTCCATGTCCTCTTTATTTTGCAAAGACATACTTTTAACTATACCCTGCTTTTGTATGAAAATGACAACACTTATGACTCTATACAACAAATAGAAGAGACTTTTGGGCTGTCAGAGCAAGATTTCTTGTTTTAGACGTCCCTTATCTCCTCCAATAAAAAGGCAGATTTCTGTCTCCTTGGTGACAGTGTCTTCAAGGCTGAATGCAGGGCATGGCACAAGTTAAACTGTGAAAACAGCAACATTCAGACTGGAGTCTTTTGGACAATTCCACTGATGACATGTGGGTATCAATATCTAAAGCCTTAGTCTCCTGTTATAATTTACTGCTTTAAATATGATTGTTTATCTGTATTTGCTCTTCTTCATCCATTGTAAGGACTTGTATGGTTTTTCTGCACCAGAAAAAAAGGTTTCTTTAATTTCTTCTTGGAACTAGAGTACAGCCAGATTTAGGTAGCATGCGTGAGTATGTCATGCTCATTGCTTTTTGGGTCTGGGAAACTTTGTTCTCTGCTAGATTATGTCTGAGAGCAGGATCTTTTAAAACTTATTTTTAGTTGTCCACTGGCCAACAAGTCGGCAAGTCTCAGTATACATTGGCTATATCCAGTTCAGTGTTTGCTCAGCCAATAGATTCAAATAATTGCTGAATTTACACCATAAAAAATGTGCATATGACTAATGTACTTCCCTTTTTCTCTTATGTTTACTCTTCTTAGCAGTTACAGAAAGATCTTTACTCTGCACTAATTAGTACAGACTTCTTAATCCAAAGGTGGATGTGGAATTCCCCTAATGAGTTGGTCCTCTCTCTTCTGAAATGGGCAGAACTTAAACTTCCTTCTGACCTTCAGGCTTTTTTAGCTGAGATCTCTTTCCTTCGTGGTGCGCAATTCATGTCATGTCTCATCTATAATTAAATTTTGTAAATTATTACTAGTATTAAAATTCTCAAACATCTGTTCTTTCTTCTTTCCTTTTATGGTGTAAGGCCTATGCAAATATAAAATTAGAGACAGTATTTGAGCCCCAAATATCACATCCAAAGAAGGAGAGGCTCTTGCTCCATATAGCTTACCTGCTTAGCATCACTGTTATCCTGCTTATTCTCTGTTTTGTTATACTCAGAATGGTCCAACGCTCTTCATGACCTGGAGAATTGGGGACAGAAGGACATAAGCCAGGACGTGCTCTGGTGTACCCACAGCAGCCAGATGACCCTCAGGAGGGTAACCCTGGAAGCCTTACAGCTGCTGTTGTGGCTTTTGGCAGGTCAGAAGTGGGTGGCTCTTGCAGAGACTGTTCTTGCCATCACAGGTGTCCTCTGCCCGCTGGTGTCACCAGGAAGGGGCTACCACTGTCCCTTTGCTTGATGGGCTGCATGGATCTGCCTAAAACACAGGAAGTTTCACCTCAACATGAGGAACAACTTCTTTACACTGAGGGTGGCAGAGCACTGGACCAGCTGCCCTGGAGGTCATGGAGACTCCTTCCCCAGAGGCATTCCAAACTCACCTGGATGCATTCCTCTGTCACCTGCCCCAGGTGACCCTGCCTTGGCAGGGGGGTTGAACTGGGCGATCTCCAGAGGCCCCTTCCAACTCTACTATTCTGTGATTTGTTCAACAGTTTCCATATGAGGTGATGTAGCTAATTTACCTTTTTTTTTTAATCCACCACAGAAGCCATGGTATAATTCATTCTTCTTCTATGTCCTGTCATCCAATACTCTCTGTCCCTCTTTGTTGTACATTCAAAAGGAAATGTCATCATTATCCCTGTATTATTCCTACCCCAGGTTCCTCTTACAGAGGATATAGACCTCTACGTTGTGTTTTTCTACTGCTTTCATCAGGAAAAATACTGTAATCAGAGTCATATGAGTCCTTGTCCTGTCTATTTTTCCATCACTAAAATTTCACTGAACAGTGGATTATTACTACCTGTTAACTTCCTGACAAGAAAGAATGGCTTGATATTGGCTATATTACATTGCTCACAAGGCATATTAATATTTAAGTCTGGATATTCACCGAAGAGTCCGTTAACTGAGAAATTTATTTAGACATTCTTTGTGAGCCTGCAAAGAGATACATTTATATAATGAGGATGATGTTACAATTAATCATTTTGTCACTTTTATTGTTTAAAAGGGATGGCTTTTTTTCTATTTAAGTGTTATGCTTTTGATTATCTTGTTTCATTATCCACACCCAATTCTGTGCAAGATATCCAAGGGCTGAGAACTGATACGGAGTTTGGGATGTTTTTAATGGTAATTTCAGCTGAATCTGTTCTTCTGGCTGGCTTATGTGCTGGTCTCATGATTGTCAGTGATGGGAGGAAGAAGGAGCTGCAGTGCAGGGAGGCAGGAGGGAAGAACAGCTTCAACTCACCTTAGCAATCCAGTGGTGAGCCAGCTCAGGAAGTTTGCTGAGCAAGAAAGACATAACCAAGAGAGGATGAGGACTGGAATGGGCAGGAGGATTGAGAGAGCTCAAAATTTAGATTTACTCACATCCTTCTGGAACTGCACCCTTAATCTCACCCTGGGACTGGACTGCTTAAAAGATGAAAAAAGGGAAAAGGTTGTGTCAGCTTGATTTGTTCTAAGTCCACGAGTGCTTTCGGTCACAATTTTTAGCTCTGTAAGTTTTGTAAAGGGCAAGTCTTCAAATTATCAAACAGGGTTGAAATACCTCTCTTGACTTAAGTACAGGAGAAGAAAATATGTTGCCTGTATGAACTTTTAGTCCTTTGCAGTTTTCAGGAAGCCATGTTATAATGCAACTAAGTTGATAACAGAGAAAAATAATTCCTTAGAATATTTTAGAACTAAAGGACTATATTGTTTACCAGGTGGACTTGTTTTACTGTGCTGAATTCTATTAGAAACCATGTGTTCACTTTGCCATTATGAACAAGATCATACCAGAAACTTCCATCTCTCCAAACCCCTGGAAGTTGAGGTATCTTTCTCCCACATCTTTTTCCCAGTCCTTTGTTAGCTCACGTTTCAGACATCTATAAACCTGGTAACTGCTTTGGGGCTGAGCCTGCAGCCAGATTGAAGTGTAGTGTAGTTACTTAATGGAATGGTATGTATGGTGAGGACATAAGAGGAAAACACAATTTTCTCCCAATCTGTGTTCACCTTGTAAATCATTTCAAAATGAATGATGAATGAAATGAGAATAAATAATAACAATAATAATGTATTGTCAGGAAATGTTATAAAATGTTTTATATATAATGATTAGTTTCACCTTAATTACATCAAAATATAATTCATTCAAATTACTGTGTGTTTGAGTGGAAAATAATTGCATTTTAAATTTCATTGAAGAGACTTGGCAAACAAAATGGTAATTAAAAGCAGTTATCATATAAACAAAAAGCATCAAAGCCTATAGGCTATGGGTTTTTTATTCCAGATTTGAAAGCAAGCTAGGCAAAGTAATGATTGAGATTTATCCTAGATTAGCTGAAGTGGGAATGAAAATTAAAAATGTATGTACACTAGCTTCAATATAAAACTCAGATAGAAATCTCAATGTCAGTGTCAAGGTGAATTCCTCAAGACAGGATACACACCCAGGAACTGTATTGTTTTGCCATCACTTGAATAATTACTTTCCAACAAATTAAATAATTATACTTTAGTGCTGTCTGTGTAATGCAGTCTTGTAATTATGGATTTCACTGGATTTTTATTCTCACTTCCTCTCTTATCATTCCCTGACTTTTGAAATTTTTTCAGTCTGTTTTTCTTGTATTTTAAAAAATTTCCTTCAGAAGCAAAGCCATCATAACCAGTGCTGTTCTTTACCCACAGAAAAACATTAGAGAGCAGTCCTCACGGAAGTTTCAGTATTCCTATGTAATTCTCAGCACTCCTTTCCCTTCAAGCACAGAAATGTTTTCCACATATAGTGAAGGTCAAAACCTGAGTTTATTTTTTGCAGTTTTCCATTTGTGCTGTAGAGTTGCCTGGTAGCTTTAAGTGAGATTAGGATCTTAAGATGCGTTTTCTTTTATACATGCGTGTATATATTTATATATGCAATTCCTATCTTGACTCAGTCACTGTCTTGAAGAGTTCCTGGTCTGTGGAAAAAATTAAAAAAGGCCATTATTATTCTTATCATGTTCTAAATGGGAAACTGACACCAAACAGTCTTGTACAAGGTTGTACCGAGCCAGAAACAGAACACCAATTCTTTTGAATCCCATTCTAAAATAGCATGTCCACAAGTAGCTTTCCTGACTTTCAAACACAAAAATCTTTTTGAAAGGACAGTTTCCAGAATTCAGTATTTTACTTTCATTTGAGGCACCCCCAATGAACTTCTCAAGCCATTGTATGCAGGCAAATGGCAGTTACCCCAGGAAGATGAAAAATGGATTTATTATGCTGAGTAAACTGAGCAAAGCTGGAGTGTATGGCTTGATCTGTCCTTTTCCCGTTGGGGTTCCCTTTTAGTCTCTCTTGCCTCCAGCAGAAACACAAGGTGTTTGTATCATGTCAGAGAGAGTTGAAGAATGCACTTTTGAACATTCTGCTGTATCAGACTGTGGTAGGCTCAGCTTTTCACTCTCTTATTGTTTTTACCACTTAGAAATGCAAAAGCACAGGGAGCACATATGATGAAACCAATACTGTTCCAGATTCCACACTGAATAGGGTTTTTTCTTCAGAATTATTGATATAAAAATCTTTTACATCTCTGTTCTACTCTAGAGGCTGCTACGTTTTATTGCTGCATGATGACTGATTCTTTTTCATGAGCTGGATCCAATTTCTTTAGGATTGGTATAAGCTTTTGCCTTGAGAACAGGCAAAGGTTTTATTCTTTTTGAGTCTGATGACTCTTATTGATTTGATGTCCTCTAGAAATCTCTTCAGAGGAATACGCTCTCTTTACAGAGGTAGATTAACGGTTTGACCTTTAAGACCCATATGAAAATCAACTCTCTTTTAAGTGCAAAAATGTCACCTGGTAACAAAAGGGACTTCTTAAAGTGTTTGGGAGAAAATTGAAGCTTTTCTTAGTATTTTTGCTAGAGCTTCACTCTATATTCTGCAACTTGCCTTGTGGCAGATTGTTCCATTATCCAGCAGTATCATTAATCTTTTTTATTATCACCTTAAAGATAAACAAACAATGATTTTGTTGTGTTTCACACAAGTAGTGCATTTTAATTTCGTAGGCTTGTATTATTGACTTAAAAAACCTGCAATGTTTCAGCTTGAAATACTGACTTACAAATGTGAGGAGATGGCATCTGTTGTGCATATTAAACAAAGTGTGTGATTTTTATGTCTTCCACATGGAGCTTAGTATTAACTAGGAGAGCTGATATTAATTAATTTGAGAAGAAATGACTTTTCATTTATTTTGTTTTCATGAAAATAATTGTGCTGTTCTGTGGGCCATACTGAAAGCAGATCTTTTCAAGGATCTAAAGGTCATATGGTGGAGTCTGTTTCAGTAATAATAATTGAAAATTTAGGTGGTTTGATAATCTACCTCTGCAATGTATTTCTTTATTTTGCCACTTCTCAAAATGTTTTTCTTTTTTCTGTCTTACAGTGAAAGATAATAATGCTGCTGATTATGATGAATTTATTATTTATGAGGATTAGATAGAATTTTCTCAATTCTAGAGTGTGAAAACATGGAGAGGTAACAATTATCGGCATTTATTTCTACTAGTGTTATGATTTGAAATTCACAGAATAATTGTACACTTATGAGTGGAATAAGTGAGAACTCTTCTGGGGATGACCCCATTAAAATTGTGGTCACTGGAATAAAGTTTTGTTTCATTATTTAGCACTCAAAGCCAAGACATTGCAGTCTTGGGGAAAAAAAAGCATCTAAAGCAAAACAAACAGACAACCTTATGTGCTATAGACAGAGATGTAATTGGTCCATCTTTAGGGCTTTGGAAAGTGTAACAATGACATAAATGACCAGAAGTAGAGGATGAAGTTAGTTCAGAATGTTTTTAGAGGAAATACAAATAGATATTTCTGGTTTTCCTTGACACAGCTGTTCAGAGCTGTGTATTCTCTCTGTTTCTGTTGGCGTACATCATATATGATAAACTGAAATATGCAAGTAAGAATGAGCAGTGATTTAAAACATACATGCACAAAGCACTGGTAAGCAGAATTATTCAAGAAACAATGAATGTAGCAAAAATTTATAATGGCTATGACTTAACATGAAGATTGCAGTATTATGTTTTGTTTCAAAGTATTGGCCTAGATTCACTATGCACAAGTAGCATGTTGGTGAAATTTCTGCTACTGTAAACTTTCATAACTTGAAGGCTCCTCATTTAGGACTTTTTCATAGCAGACAGGGATTTTTGTTCTTTTTACCTGAGAATGAAACATTTACAGAATAATATGTATGTGCAATGAATGAGTTTATTATAAACTGCCTTTCTTGAAGACTCTTCCTATTTTTAGCCTGGTTCAATTATGATTACTAAAGCAAAGAGGTTCTGGAGACTAAATTTCTGTAAGTGCTCAGGGCGAAAGCATCATATTTTCTCGCTCTTCCTTGGATTTCATCCAAAGCCAATTCAGTTTAATCTGCCTGCTGCTACTCTGGAAGTGACATCTGTTCAAATTTACACTCTTTATCATGGCTGACATGCTGTTTGTGTGTCTGTTTACCCCAAGCCCTTGTTCCAACTGCCTCTTGCAGATAATTTGTGATTTTTGCCTTCAGTCTCTCACAGGTTGCTAGGCATTGAATTGCTGCATTTGGAACTTTGCTATTATTTTTTATTTCTTTTCCTCAGCTTTGCAATTATGTTTTGAAGAACAAATGATAAGTCTAGATGCAACATGTGTATCAACAAATATACTGAGAAAAGGTAGATGAGAAGTGAGTGGGTGTGGGGGATGTGGCACACCAGCAATGTTCCGTATCAGGCTATCATATAGACATCTAGTAAAGTATGAGCTCTGATATCTACACATCCCTTTTGTAAAATAAATATTGCTTTACAATTTTAGCTACAAAAGTAGTCCTAGGACAAACAACTACATCCAGACCATTTTTTTCTGACATGGAGTTCATATTTATTTATATGTAGATAAAAATTTTTGTACTGTAAGAATTCAAAATTAGTGAATTTTGTCTTAAAAGCTATGAGATGGCCTTTGAATCAGAACTGTTATCAAAAAGTATTCTGAATACTTAAATATCCGTTGACGTTTTGGATAAATTCAAATTTCCATGTTCAAATTTTCCCCAAAATCCTGCAGTCATGAAACTGCCATCAAATATGATATTTTCAATTGGTCACCCCAGGACTGAGATTTCCAACAAATGAGAACTGCAAGAGAGATGATAAGAGCTGTCATCTTTATGTATATGAGGACAAGAAACTCTGTGGAGCAGCACAATTTCAAAAGAACATTAGTAGCTACCATAGATACTGAAAGGTAACCCTGAGACTATCTTAAAATTCGTAGTTTTGGAGCACTGCAGTGTGAGTGAGGCTACTGGAATGGGCTGAGGGGACTGAGAATCACTGTCTCCTGCCTCTGTAAGGTCACACAAAAAATTATATTGACTATGGTATGTACTGAAAGAAGTAAAGTTCTCAATTATACAAAAATAATTTACATTGAAATCTGGTGTAATTTTGAAATATCAGAGAAGGAGAGAATTAATAAAGTAAAAAGCACAATTATAGAGTACTTGGAGCTGAAATAGGAAATTAAAATATCTAGAAAAATTCAAATATATTAATTTACTGGTATTTGGTGCTATAGAAATGATCAGCTGCTGTTTTTCACATCCTGAAGCAGTAAAGTCTCCATTTTGGTTATTCTTTGTTATCTTTTTTTGGTTGTTATTCTGCCCTTATAGCACCTTATAGGGTAAGAGGGTAAACCTGAGGAACGGCGGTGCCCAGCCCGTAACTGCTGCAGCCACACAGGGCTGTGCCTGGGCACCAGTGGCCCACCCAGACTGACTTGCTCTTTTTAGCATCCGTCTGCCTTGATCCTTCCCCGTGCTCCTGTGACAAGAGCCTGCTGGCTGACTTGTGAACAAATAGGAGCTGACACACCTTTGAGCCAAATATGCACAGCTGCATGATCCATCTGGAGACTGCGTCTGCTTTGCGGGATGGCAGTGGACTGGTTGAGAGAGACAGTGAAAATACACTGCAGAAATAGCAGTTGTGTTCTTGGCACCATGTCCTCCCCCTTTCCAGTGCTGCTGCTCCTCCTTCTCCAGACTTGACCCAGCGCTCACGTGACACACGCACCACTGCCACATAGCAAACAATTTTTTTTAATCACTTCACAGATTTCAAACGTTATGATTCGCACAGAAATTCTGTTGCTTGTAAGAGTTAGATTGTTGCCCTTATTTCTGCACAGTAGCTGCTGTCTATTAGTGTGAGCTGAAAACACCTTTCAAGACGTGTTGATGAAATCACTATTGGCCATCATTTCTGTACCTGCTTTTCCTGGTAAAAAACTCTCCATATTAGACCCATTGCCAAGAAAGTTCCTATAACCATCAGCTGGGATCTTTCAAAATGTGTTTAAGAATGGACATTTCTTAAGGTTTTCTGAAACCCTTCCTTTGGAATTTCTCTAGCAGAGAACACTGTGGAGAGCTTTTATTTCCAAAAGAAGTTACGTAAAGGCAGTTGAAATGTGTTTCCATAGCTGTCTTAGAACATTTTATGCATAACATGCTCACTTGAATTCATTCACTACAAAATATTGAATGCCATGTCCTAGCCATCAGAAAGTCATCAGGTGATATTAAAAATGAATAATCAAGCCATATGAGAACAGGAATAATAATTCAGTTTGTCTTTCATCTATTATTTTCTTATTGATATCAGAGGTTTTTTTTGTTTGCGGTTGTCATAAATCCATGACTACTTTGCTAGTGATAATATGTCACTCCTCAGAATCAGGAAAAATAAGTTCAGCATTTGTTTTTATTTTCTCTTTTCTTGTCTCCGCTTGTTGTACATTTCTAACATATGGCCATGATTATGACAGTTCAGTTCTTTCCATATGCCATTCCTCACAGATTTCACCAAATTTCTTTTACCAAACACAAAGACATTTGAATGTTTCCCTTGAAGTATATCTGTGTTTTATCATGTATATTCTGTTACACCTGTTGAGTGCTCAGCAGAGGATGAATGTAAAATCCTCACAAAAGCAGGATATAGGAGGTGACGAATTGTTGATGTTTACACAACCTGACTCTTTGATGGATTTTGCTATGTGAAAATTTACTCTTTAATAAGTGGGCTTTGAAGAACATATGGAAAGCAGAGGTTGTGTTCAACTCCTACCACTCTATTTACATTTTCAAAGTACTAAAATAACAAAATAATGCAGTTCTTCTTATTATAATTGCCTTGACTTGGGCTGTTTTAATCGAATCCAGTGAACAAGACACAGTTAAATTTGTTCTACTTCTGTTGATATTTGGCTATGACTTGGGTCTTATTTCATGGGGCATTTGATTCTCTACGTGTCTGGAGAGGTAGGAGTGTTCCCACTGGAAATTCAGACCAAAGTTTGTGATATTGATCCAAATAGTTGGGGAGATCTGTTATTGCAGTTCTCTGCAAGAGTAGTCACAGCAAAGTATTCAGTCTTCATGCAGAAGTTAGAGGGATTGTAAGCAGACAAGTTTGGTTTATTGATGGAGAATGTTTTACATAGCCTATATACAAAGGTTTCCATCCAGAACAACTCCTTCAAGCCACCACAAGTAACGTGCAACAAACCATCAACTGCATGTCCAGTGGCATGGACTGTGGTTTTTTTATTGTACCTTAATTAGTGAAATATACTGAGATCTAATTTCTCTGCCAGTTCAAAAGCTCCCTGTCTGAACAATTAATGAAGTTCTGTTTTATCAGTATAGGGATTTAATCGGTTTCTCTCTCTGCATGGCAAAAGCTTGTACCACGTCTGCAAGTTAAATTCCTTGATTATACTTCTTACTGTTCTTGTAATTTTTTCTGAAGTGGGGTGTAGCACAGGAAGACAACATGGATGAGTGCATTATAGGCAGGAAAAAAAGGTTGAATGTAAAACAGTTGTATGTGTAATCACCTTGATTACCATACTCATTTATACTCCTCCTGCTGCACATTGTCCTTTATAAGACTTGGAGACCATATTAGTCTTTATTAGAGTCATTTGGCTTTTAAGCTGACTCTCAGAGTAGACTATATANTATATATATATATATATGTCATTGTACAGCATGGGATGGGTAGATTTTTATTCTATGTTAGCATATTCATATTAACATCTCTCACTTGCTAATTAAAAAGAAATTCTCCCTCTCAGGTCTTCCAGATAAGCAGCTTGTGGAATGCAAACCAGGAGCTGACTTCTATTTTGCTTTTGCAGTGCAGAAAAATAGCATATCTTGATTGTTCTGTGTTATGTGAGAGAAAATTCTGGAACATGTTGCCGCCACCACTGACATGGGATAAAACAAGCTTGTAGGAAAATGTTCCAAGTTTCCTAAGTGAAACTTTCCCCCCCTTTATTATCAATATAGGAGAACTGTTTCACTAAGTAGTAATCTTCTCAGTCTGAAAAAAAACCACCCCACCAATTATATAGTAAATTTCCCACCAGTTGACATGTAAAATAAGTATATTTGAAATAGTCACTTGTTTCAAATTATTGCTTATGTTCTCGTGCTTTACAGAAGTATCTGAGGCACCACTGTTTTCACCTCTGTGGAAAAGGGTAATTAACTGAGTGTTTTACTTACAAAGATGTGACTTGATTATTCTGTCTTGCGAAGTTTGATTTCCATAACATTAAAAGTAAGCTGTTAGCATAAAAGGAATGCAAATATCTCACATAAAATCAGCTGTGCTGCTGTCACCAACTCTCCAGAAACGGCAGGAGATTCCCCCAGCCTCGAGGCACCCGCTGCCATTGAGCCTTGCCAAGGCTTTGCTGAGCAGTCGAAGGGGAATAAGCTCAGTTAACCATTAATGACAAAAGCTCTGAGGAAAAACTATAAAACTGCTTTTCAAGCGTGAAGAGGAACTCAGTGTGTCCCTTCTCCGTGGTGTAGTTGTTTGGTACTGCAGCTCAGTGCATCCCAGTGTGTGGGGCTGGACTAGTGCTGCACTTAGCGACACGAGGTCTGAGTCCATGATGCCAACCTGATGGAACAGCCCTCTGTTACCTGGGCTTTGGGCTGTTTCCTTTGTGGAACCTGTGCCAGCTGATACAAGCTGGTATGCCAATTCATTTAGTGTAATGAGCCTTTTCAAATGCTTTTTTTTCCTGATCTGAAATAATTTCATTTACCTTTGGTGTTACTAATGGCTCAATATTTCTTCTGAAGCTGTATGAGAGTGAACAAAATCAGCCTTTTGGCTATGCGCAAACTGGTAACTTTGAGGGTGGCTTTCATGGCTTCCTATTAGCAATTTCCAGGTTATGCAGAAGGCCTGAAGACATGCAGTAGTGTTATTCCTGGTCTGTGGTGGCAGATGTCATTTGTCCCAAACTGTCTGGAAAGCACTCTCCTCTTTGTGTGTGTGTATTGATTTTCAAGGTCTCTTCCAACCCAAAAAATCTATGCAAAAACTTTCCCTCCCACCCCCCCAAATTATGTTATCTATGGTGCATCAGTCTCTAGGATTACATATTGCAACCTAAAATTCCCCCTACAAATAGAGATATACCCTCTAGTACTTTAGTCAATAGAGATCCAAACCTGATGCTTCCTTATTTTTACAAGATGACAAGAGTTGCACGTAAAAGTATTGCCAGGATTCAATTTTAAACATTGAAATCTATGAGAATGGAGATTGATTTAGTCTAAATTTTAGCCATTAATAGGTATTTTGAAACCATCTCCCCCCCCTCCCCCCCAAGGTTAACTACTTTTATTTAAGTAGAATGAAATTTAAAAATTGGTGCTGTCACTGTACTGAGTAACCTTTAAGTTGTGGGGTTTTTTTAAATTGTAATAATGAGACTAATTTAATGGTATTGCTTTTATATTAGGGTGTTCTAATAGAAGCTTAAAATATGAGGAATAGCAGTTGTAGTTTTTCTAGAAGAAACCTGACAGGACTTGTGCTATGTCACACATTTTTATTTTAGTGTATTTTCAGTGGCAGCGTGATGTAAACTGCCTTGGTAAGGCACAATTAGTTTCCACTGTTTCTTTTTTTATGGTATGTTTAGCTTTTCAAGAGGAAAGGTAGTCTTTTTAATCTCTCTGTCATTCCTTCCTAAGCAGAGGGGAAATTGGAGCAGACAGTTTTAATACCTTAACATACAGTAAGAAAGTCAGGACCAGGCAGAATATAAAAAAAGCAATCTAAAATTCAGCATATTAAGTGCCTGGAGCTTGAAAAGGACTAAGGTGTTATAACTTAATAATATCTTTTTGGAATCATATTTTGGACTAAAAATAAGGGAGGAAATACAGCTCAAGATTTGTGATAGAGTATATTGCTCTGTGGAGGATAGTCTGTTACTTATTCATTACACTGCAGTCTGCATAGAAGGGAAAGTAGGTTTAAATTAGCACTTATGGATTATTTGGCATTTAGTTTATGATAGTTTAGATCACAAATTAAAAGACGTGCTTTTTCCTGTTATTAAAATTTTTCCTATAACCTTCACTAAACCCCAAAAATGAATGTTTGAAAAAGAATAAAGTGACACTTGCCTCAATATATCTTAAATTTGTTTCAGACAGCTATGTAGTAACTGAAAACATCAATTAGTAGCTGATCAATGATTTTTTTTTATTGTCTTTGTATCAAAAAGTTATGGGCAGCCCTTATGGCATCCATGCTGGTTGCCTCAGCAAAGCAGTGATGGATTTGGGCAGCTCATGCAGGGGACCTACTCCTCCACCTCAGGTTGGTTGGCCTGCATCAAAGCTGGGTTATAGACAGCTAGAAAAGGTAATAGAGAAAACCAAAATCCCAAACCCTAAAGAGGAACTGAAAATGCTCAGAAATC
Source organism: Orthonyx spaldingii (assembly GCA_013397795.1). Lineage (NCBI taxonomy): Eukaryota > Metazoa > Chordata > Aves > Passeriformes > Orthonychidae > Orthonyx > Orthonyx spaldingii. The sequence continues at coordinate 184,602 of VZTJ01004657.1, read as the reverse complement.
CACACAAAATTTGTAAACTGTTTCAAATACTACAGTTGCAATCCCAAACATTTTGACATAGAACAAAATAAATATAATTTACCTTCTAGTGATGGCTTGAATATTATATCATTTGCAGTTAAAAATTTAGTTAAGAAAGCTTTTGGAATATGTGAAAATACATGAGTATTTTTCTTCAGCTTGCATTTTTTGAAAAAACATTATTTCTGAATATATAGGAAATAATATTACTTTGCCTGATTCTATCAAGTACATATATAATGGAAATAGGCTAGAACAGTATTTTAAAGCATCACTCATCATAATTTCAGAAGTTACTGCAACACTATGTCATTAAATATGAGAATGTAGATAAGCAAAGTGCTTGGTTTATATGTGCAATTATTCTGAAAATTCAGCAACTAAAAGGGAAGTTGTCAGAGGGTGTAAACTTCTTGCTATAGTAGGAGTATTGCTTTAATCTCATGGGTGCCAGACACCAGAAGGACACACACCACGTTTATCAGCCCAGAGTTGGACTGGGACTGGAGCTGAGCAGAGGCTGTGCCCACTGGTGACAGTATTAGACCTGGGCTGTAAAAAAGTCATTTCCTCTAGGAAGATATTATTTAAAACATTGGAACTAATTGAAAATAGACTTGTGTACCTTGATTCCCAGCCCTCTAGAGCTGAGACATCCCTCCTACCTATTTACTTCCTCAACTACAAACTGAAAGTGACAGGTGAGTAAATGTTAGTAGACCTGGTTAATAACAGTGTTATTTTATTTCAGGCGAGCTCACATAACTCACTACAGATAACAACACTGAGTATAACCCTGGTGAGAGGTTTGTCAGGCATCTGATATTAGCCAACATTTTAAGAATGGATGTTCAATTCCCATAAATTTGAATACAAATAGCTGCATACTTTTAGGTTTGATAAAATTACCTCACTGAAAGGGTTGTGAGGCATTAGAACAGCTGCCCAGGGAAATGGTGACATCACCATCCTTGTAAGTGTTCAAAAGAAGTGCAGAAGGGGCACTTGGGGACAGTGTTTGTTGGTGAACATGACACTGCTGGGTTAACAGTTGGACTTGATGATCTTAGAGGGTTTTCCAAGCTTTCCAACCTAAATGACTCTATGATTCAGTATTAACTTATTGTGCTCTTTCCACATCTGCCTACTCTGTTCCTTGTTTTGCAAAAACTCATATGATGAAGTACTTAAAGCATAAATTTCTGTTTTGTTGTTTCACCCTACTCAATCCACTCTTTGACTGGAAAAAAAGAGTAAAGTCCCTAAGCTGCTGTGGAGAGGATATAGTGATGTACTTAAATCAAGAAGGCAACTTTATATAACAACATAAATCTTTACTGTGGGTGTATTTCCTCAGTTGTGTCACCAAGACTGAGTTCCCTTTAGACTTCCTCCAAAAATGTGAAAAACATAAAAGAATTATTTACCGGAATTCATACTGTGTCAGAAAAACTGCAAAGATGCAAAGTGCCTGTAGTTAAGGGTTTATTATTGACTTTATTATGCATTTAATGATAGCAACATTCAAAGGAAATGACTTATCAAAGATATGACTTTCATATGCATATAGAAGGGAATAAAGATGAGGGGCAGGATATTATTATGTGAAAAGGTTTGGAATGAACTAGGAAAAAGTGAAAAACACGCTGAAAATTAATTTTACGGGTATTACAGTTATTAATAAATTTAAGGGCCTTATTTCATTTGATATCAAACTGGATGACTTTGTTAAACTTGAAACATTTTTAAATAGACACTTGTAAATAGTGACAGTAGGTGAAATAGAACTTTATGATTAAAAAGAACTCTAACTCTTTTATTTAGGTTTAAAAGTTGATAGCTTATAAGGCTCTAAAAGATATGTTTTAGGACTTCATAAATTAATGAAGTTAAATTGAGATTATTTTCGTTCTTGCATATTAGAAGTATTTAAATCTAACCTGACTTGGGCTGTTTATTATAAATTCTCATGTTACTTTCTTAGCTGTTACACAGTCTATTGAGTATTTGATGGAAGGATACAGATGTAATTTTAGATATGGTAAGATTATTATAAGGAAATTGTGGAACCTTATTCACTTTAGGGTGCCCAAGGATGGAATTTAAATTCATGGAAACTGTGTTGACTATTTCTATCATCCTAAGCACAAGTTTATTAAGTCCTAGAGTATTACTAATTGTTAATCAATTTCAATTTTGCTTGATTAATTTCATTTTTCAGGAGGTACTCTGTTCTTATTCCCTTTCTTTTGCTTTGTAAATGTATTTTTAATTGGCAATCTTATCAACTGTGTTAAAATGTCTTTATAGCATAAGCAGTTAATACCTCATCACTTCCTCAATAAATCAATCAAACAATCTATCCCATTTATTTCATATAACGTAGTCATTTGCTTTAGTTTAAACAACTGATTTCATTATGTGGAAGCCATTTGTTCATGTTCCCTACTGCTGCATAGCACACAATGACAAACCCACTGAGCTGTGCAGTGCAGAGGAGGTAAGGGAGAATCTAAATACTTCAAGAGGTCTGTAGTGTTTCTGCTGTAGCAATTGATCGTTAGTGACCATTTATTTCCTTCCATGACTGCTCAGTCCAGGACAAATCTTAAGGGTCTGAGCATAACTTGAAATCTTGTTATTTCCAAGGCTGTGACTGTCCCAGGTTGCTATGTCACAAACTGGAGTTTGCTCAGTCATGACTGTCACGTCTCTGAGTCACATCTTTGGATGTTGTCATGTGAGAGTGACTGAGTGCCATTTTTAGGAATTTTTTGTTTCTAGGCACACAAACTGATTCTGTGATGTTTTGTGCACCTTCAGTTATCAGTAGAGCAGCAGGTTCCAAACATAGGAACATGTAGGCTGTGTTCTTCCACCATTTTTAAAAGTATTAGTTTTATATGATGTTAAACCAAAAACTCCAGTAAAAAAATAAAAAAAAATGAGGGAAAACATGAATAAGGGGAAATACTGGTAGGACCTAAAGTTTCCAGTGGTGATTTTGTTATTTACCTGTTGGCTCAGCCATTCTGTGCTGTCCTAAAGGCTGGTGCTCTCTAGGGTTTGATCTACCACATGACTCACACAGTCTCTGGATGTGGTGGTGTTGCCATCACCTGTCTCTCATCTTGTCCCCTGGACTTTGCAAATTCATTGTGTCTGACCTGACTAGACACAAACTGTACAGTTTATATGTGACGTTAACTGAGTGCTGATCTGTTTTTCCTTAATCTCTTTCAAGAAAAAGGTTCTATCCCAGTGTGGGCTATTTGCTTAAGAGCTGGACTCATTGATCCCTTCCAATCCAGAATATTCTGTGATTCTATGGAAACTGCAGCTCAGTTCATCACACTCAACTGTTACAGTTACTGTTCCAGTAAGATTAATTTTTTATTCTGTTTTCAAGAGTGTTCTCTAACCCCACTGCAGATAAATGGAAAATGATTTGATATCCAACTTAAAGTTAATGCTTTTACATAAACATTATACTTCCTTCCAATAAGTCTTTACCCTACCATTGTTACAAATGACAGCTAGATCATAAATGAAAGACTTTTTTTTCCAGTTCATCTGTTTTATGTCTGGTTGTTTCACACAGCAGCAAAAGAGGGAGAAATGTTTGGAAAAAAAATGTGTTTGTAAAATCACAAAATTTGGCAGAATGAGCCAGGGGCAGATGTAGTGTTTGATGCTACTTTTCATTCTCTTTTTAACTGGCTTGATGTACATGTGAAAACATCCCATTAAAGAAATGCACAGCAAGTCGTTAGCAAAAAAAGCACACCAGAATACAGATTCACTTACTCTTCCTTCTTGAGGAAAAGTGAATTGGTTTTGTTTATCTTTTTGTTTGTTTTTCTTTGTCTTTTTTGCGATGATGAGTACAGAAATTAACAGTCTAATTAAAGCTGAAATTGTGTGACGTTTGTAGAAATGTCTTTTCATATAGTCTGTAACATTGTTAGAATTCTGTTAGCTAATTTAATAATATTTATCTTAGGTAAAGGCTATCCTGGTTTTATTTTTTAACAGGATCTCACCATGACTAATAGGTGTTACAGATTGTTCTAATTCTTCCTAAAGCCTTAAGGGCTCCACTTTGACAAAAGTGCTTAGAAATTTCAGGTAATTTTTCAATCTTGTGGCTTATGGAGAAGAGAAAGGGTTTAGTTTGGGCCAGTAAATGCAAAATAGCAGCTGTCTTCAATGGTGCAATTAAAATTTATTTTGAATCCTGACAACAGCAATCAATACAATAAAATAATTTATGTTTTTTGTGTAATGACTAGAAAGAATTGGAAAAGGAGTCTTTATCCTTGGAAAATATCCAGTTTCCAATGAACAGTCTAAAAATGTCACAAACTCTTCTGGCAAAAAACTTGGAAATATCTGTGTTACTTTTACAGAGCTTGATAGGAGAACTTGGTAAAAGGGATGCTCCAGAAAGCACAGTGCAGAGGAGAGAACCAAGTTGGGATGAAATCACATTACAATGTAGCAAAATATGCAAAGAAAAGTAATTCAAATTTTTATGGGAACATTGAGTTTTTGAATATCTGATTTCTCAGTTTTGTTGTTATGAAGAACCAGAGATACTTGTGCAGAGCTGACTTTTTAGACACATTTTTAAAGAACATTCTTAATTTTTAAAAAAGTTGCTTTCTAGAAGATAAAGTAGTTGCAGGTTGTTTCTGCCTAATGATAGAGGGTAAATGACATAAGTAATGAAATATTAGCCAAAGGGAACCAAACATATTTCTTGCAGATCACCTCATTAGCTTGTTTCCAAAATATGTTCACCAGGGTGAAATTGCAGCATGTGACTGGCTGTAGTGACAAACATCTGTTATCTTAGCTCCTAAAGGGCTTTGGGGAGTGGGTAAAGACAAACAGTTCTGATTTATTCAGGTTATATATAACCTGAGAGACACTTTTTGTCATCTGTGGTCTTGTCACAATCTGCTGTTTCTCCTTAAAAAAATACTTATGGGGTTAAGTTTCTTTTTAAAGTTGCATGATCTTTAGTAAAAGAATTATTTCCTTCTGCTTTGCAATGATTACAAGTGTGAGAGCTGCTGATCATCAAGCAAACTCAACCAACCAGCCAAAACTGTCAGTACTCCAGAAAAACGCCTGAGGGAATGAGCAGTCCCATCTTAAAAACAAGGAAATGTGGTAGCTCCAGAGGACAATGTAGATGAATAAAACTTAGCTAAAGTTTTAAACCTGTTCATAATTGATGATAATGAAAAGGAGGCAACTGTACTGGATATCCAGTGTATATCCAGATATTTCTGTGCATGAGCAGAATCTGTGTTTCTCTCAGCTCTGCATATGTTTGTGTTTGTTTAGCTGACTATATAAAGACAACTCTGCCTTTAAAGTGGTTGAAAAACTCAAGAAATTATCTAGAAAAGATTTCTAAGACACTCTCAAGAGTTAAACGTGAGGCTATCAAAAAGTAGTTTTAGTTGAATTTGGGAGGAGTGATGTGCATTTAACCACAAGAACTAACTTGACACTGCTTGATTTGTCAGCGCTAGTAAAATGTCTGTCCTTTTTTAGCTAATTAAGAAGCCAGATCTTAGGGGATTTGAAGTTCAAACATTAAGAGTACCATGTTTCCTAGTGTCTGCATGTTTCTAAAATTAGGAGCTCTGAATATTCCCCAAATCAGTGAGATACTACCCTGAGTTAGTGCTGACTAAGCTTTTCGGTATCTCATAGCTAATTAACAGCTTTGCTTTGAACTCAGCCCTCTCCTTCATCTTGGGAACAGCATTTTCAGTGCTGTTTGCACATGCAATCAGATAGTTTCAACATGGCATTTTTGAAAGCAGCTGCTTCCCCAGCTCTCTTCACTATGAGCTGATACTGACTCAGATGCACTCTCTTGGATGCCCGAGACTCTTCTTACCACACACTGCCACTTTTAGCTTGTTTTCTGTGATTGTGTGGGGTTTGGGTTTTGTTTTGTTTTCTTTTTCTTTTTAAGAGACTGGAAAGGGCCAGTTAGAAGGCCCAGGAAATAAAACATGAAGTAAGGGAGATGTTAAACTGAAGCACTGTTCTTGGAAAGGGAACAAACTAACTCAGCAGCACAGAGCCAGCTCACTGTTTCTCTCCTTGTGAATAATGCATTTATTCCATCAAGAAAGTTGCTCCTACTCAGCTCATACTGAGTGGCAATACTGTATTAGCTACAATTGCAGACATGTCCAATGAACACAGAAATGTAGGAGAAACACTTTTTCTTGTCTCCATGCACAGCCTGTAGCCCTGGGGAGTATTTGATGTGGTGCAGCACCACAGCTCGTGTTTGACTGGAGTGCAGGCTGTGCCTGAGTGCCAAATACACTGCAGTGTACTTCAGAGAGGATGTCTGGGAGAACAAGCCTTGCTCTTACTGACTGAGGACGTGCAAGAAAAGAAAAGTCTCTATTTTGAAGAATAAGCTGAAATGTTAACAACTGCTATTAGCTATAGATATTGCCAGTGCCATCATGGACAGAATCAAGTCATTCAGATGAGTTTAGTGTGGGATATACTGGGATATCATGAAGTATTGCAGTAGGCAGAGACTTCACTCGACACAAGTAGATGACCTGGCTCATAGGGCACAGAGGAATCCTGTCATTTGTTTAGTCCAAGCTGGGGATTGTGCTGCAACTCCCAGACACTCAGGTTTCTTTCTTCTGAGTGCTGGGTGGGAGGGAAGAAGGATTTAGAAGGCAATCTTAATATTCGCACTATATGGAATTAAAATTGGTTCAGAAGCAGAGCCATAGATGCTTGGAAGTGCTTCCAAGTTTCCCACTGTAGATCTAGCAAAAAAACCCCCGAAAATCAACAACAAGAACAAGCACTAAGGGTCCAACAGAGATAATGTGTTTTCAAAGATAAGGTGGTAGATTTGGGAAGACTACTTGTTTTGTGGGGCATAGGTGATGCAGAACCATTTGAACTATATGTTGTTATAATAGGATTGTCACAAAGAAAGCTACTTATAAAAATTAAGAAGTCTAAAAAGACTCGATTTTCAGCTCATTAAAATTCAATTAGACCACTTGTCAGCAAAAAAATTGCAGCTTGAGATCCTTGAGAAGTTGAAGTTATCCTTGAATTTCTGTGACATACAGCTAGCATTCCTCATTAGCCACGTGATGGGTTAATTAATCATGGTAACTCAAATGGATATTGCAACATTTTCATGCAGAAGAAAAAAATCCAGTCTTAGCATCAGTAAAGTTTTGAGTATTGCCACTAAAGGAGAGCAATATTTTGTTGTTAGGTAACAATTACCAGAGGTTTCATTGTTATCCCACTTTTACCAGATCAGCGCCTGTGCAGAAATTGTGATTTAAGGGCAACAAATTTTCTCAGCTGCAGACATTATTGCACTTAACAGAGAATTATCAAGCACCTTATGAATGCATAAAATCTGATCATTATACTTAGAGATCTTTCTGTCGATACTCCTGTTTCATTTTCTTCACAGAGGTAAGTATTCCTATATTTGTAGCTATAGAGTAAATGTGTAGCAAATTGAGAAACATTTGTAGATAACAGTCACTTAGAAATTAATTTAGGGGTTCACACCTAGGGAGCTTAGGCTGATCAAAAAAAAGTTTCTGTTGATTTGAGATCATACTTTTGAAAGCACATTTACAAAAACTGCCTTTAAGAAATTATGATAATGTGAGTTGCAGCTTAGTCTTTTCAGAATGGAAATGAACAAGGTATCACAATGACACCAGCTGACAAAAGGACACAAAATACAAGTTAAATTAATAAAAGTCCTTTTAAAAATTGGCTAAAGTACCAATGATATGGGAGTATTGCAAATAATAATATATATGTGTAATGGAAAGAAATATCTAATCAGATTATGTCCCTCTGAACAGTTCTTCTTCTCCCCACTTGCCCTTGACTTATTGACAAGAACCTTGACAAGTCTTTGCTTTTAAATCAGAAACTGACTAAACCAGTGAGAATTATCTTTCTTGTGAATTCTTTATGAGGAGAAAACATTTGATTGCAATACTTCAGGGCTTGGCCAAGAGTGAGAAGCAGCACTCAGTTAACTCAGCCTTAGTTGTCAGTACCTGCTGGTGTTAGCAGAAATGGATTTTGACTATTAAAATAAAAATGTTAGATATTGATGTAATACTTTTAGAACAAGGTTACAGGGACTGAGAAAGACACAGCAAAAAACCCACGTTGCCAGAGGGGTGATCAATAAGATTTCCCTTCTTAAAATTTACTTTACCCTGTGAAAAGCAGTCTCAGTCCAGTTTCATGGCTGAGATTGCTCACAGCCAGTTTTTTGAGCAGACTTGAGCATTATCTGCCTTAAAGTGTATTGTCTAAGCATGAAGTATAGATTAGCCTTTCTGTGACACAGATGAGAAGTGTCTTTCTGATCTACTTACCAGAAACTTGTCTGTGTGTCTTTATAACCTTCCCACCATTTCAGCTGATAAATGATACACTTCAGAGGGAGTCACTTTGGTATCCCAGCTCCTTCATGGACTCCATCCTGCTTTCTTCAGAGTTGCTGTTGTAGATTAAAGGTGCTCAAGCACCTTTGAGGAGTTCAGCTTCTTTGCTCTCCAGTCTTCAGGAATCTTTCTTTTATTCTCTAGAACATGATAATTCATCAATGAATCAGTAGAAAGACTCACGGATTAATTTAGATGTAATCTATGTTATTTAAAGCAAAGTTGTGGGGTTTTTATTATTTGACTGTTTGCTCCCAGAGGAAATATGATTAAAATGTTTTGGGCTTAGTACAGTTATGATAATAACATAGTAATTTTCTTAAAAAAATGATCCTCATTCTAACAGGCTTTGGTTAAATCAATCTTCTTTGCTTTAGAAAAAGGTTTTTCCGTGCTAAGTCACCATCCCTGGAGGGATTTAAAAGACATGCAGATGTGGTGCTTAAGGACAGGGTTTAGTGGTGGATATGGCAGGATATGTTAATGGTTGAACTTGATGATCTCAGAGATCTTTTCAAACCTATGATTCTATTCACATGCACCTGTCAATGAAATGCTGGTTTCTATGCTACTTCCACATATTGGGTAGCTCTTAGGCAGATATAGAATGGAAAGGGTAAGATAACCTTTTCAACTGAATAGAAACTGAAAAAAATGGAAATTACTGTTGTTTCAGCTAATGACATACTGTGTAGTCTTATCTTTTTCCTGATTCCTCCAAAAGCAGGTAAGACTTCATAGTTGTTTTTCACACTCATAGTTGTATAGATGTTAATCTCCTTCAAATATTTACTCACAACCAACTCTACCATTCATGTGTCAAACACTTTAGGGGGTTAGGAAGAGAGAAAGGGAGAACACTCACAAAACTGATAGAAAATTAATTGAAATGAGCAACTTTTGTTGTGTTTATCCTGATACAGCACAGGTTTCTGAAAGGATAATTGAGAGAGGAAAGGAATGAGGCTGCTAGGGCTCTATTGATGGGTACTTTGCCCACAGTTATCCTGTTCATCATAATCCCTCAAAGGAAATTTGCCCTTGTAACAAGTATTGGCTCATGTATTATTCTGTGTGATATAAAGAGGGTTCATCTATTCTCTACATCCGAACTCAGCATGCAGTCCCTCTGTGCTAAAGTACCTGGCTTACTCTGAGCCTGTTTACAGTGCATCTGACATTTTGAACTGCAGAATGTGACAAGCTGACAGTGCCTCTGATTATAAAATCAGCTCATCTGCTGATATTAGGAAGGAGAAAGATAATGTATGAAATAGGTTTTAAATAGCTCATGCCATGCTCAAAAATAGGCACATTTCAACTGCTTTAAAAGGAAGGGTAGACAGTATGTGGCTCTAGATTATTTTGTGTATTCATTTATCTTGGAGATTGTACTCTATTGCTATTTGTTCTTATAATGTACAGTGGACACTGAAGCCAAACCGCTGCCTTAAAAGTGAATGCAGTGCCACATTTTCAAAAGTTCACCATCTGCAATTATGACCTAGAGCTCAGCTTCACTTCTAAGTACCTGAGTATCAACTTAACCACGAGCTGGCACTGCAATAGCAGCCAGTGCCTCCCATTATGATACCAGTTGCCAATTGTCAGGAGTTCAATATATGCTGCCCAAAATATTTTGAAAATCTGGACACTGTAGCCTAGGTAATCAATTAAATTGCCACTCATATTGATTACAGACTTTGTGAAAGCAATGGTTTCCTTTTGCCAGCTTTGATATGTAAAATGTAAAATGAAAAGTGATATTCAAAGGAGGTGGTGTGTTTTAAAGGAAAGTAAGAAATGAAAATATTTTTGTAATACAACTTACATTCATTTGTCATGTAGGCTGGATTTAGAAATCTTATGATATATCCAGTCTCCATGTATTTATTTTTATAGTATTTCAGAGATGTTGAGAAATATTTCATCTCACATCCAGAAAATGCCTGCAGTAAATGTTTAATATTCTAGCACATAATGCTACCACAATAAAAACGTTTAAATGCCATTAAGAACCTGGCTAAAATCCATAGTACAAGGAACTTTTGAGCAAGGTTGACCAGTGTTAACTGTTTCAAGCCAATACTGTAAATGTAACTCACTACAATTTATTGTTGTGTTGTGCCACCCTTCACAAAGACCCCACTCTAAGTAGTGGTGGGTACTCCTTACAGTGCAGACACTGTATTTTACATGCAGTTGTGATTGCTGAGATACAGCCCTGGTTGTCTACTAAACAGCAAATCTATTGAATAGTGATTGAATTGTTTAATATCTGAATTATTTGACATCTAAATCTGTCGTATAGGCCTTTGGCATCACATCTTGATTTTTGTGCCTTCATTTTCTGTCATTGAACGACACAACTCTTTTCTGATTCCTATGTGTTCAAAGTGATGTCTCAGGTTTTTCTTGCTCATTGTTTTAGCTAAGATTAGAAGCATCTAAGTTTCTGGATCTAAGGGTTCTTTTTCTATTAATTTTATTTTGTTACAGTTTTCTTTCTTCTTAAAATGTGTAAGTATATATGTTTTTGTGTGCATGTATTTCTGAACCATGCTGCTCTTTTGGTTTTTCAGATGCTATGTTTTTCCCAAGTAGTTTCCAGGGCAAACCTCATTGATAAAGTGATAAAATTTGCCTCTGGTCACCAGCAAAACTTGCTAAGAATACATGAAAGGATTTAGATAGTCCTGCTTTGGACAAGATGAAAGTAAAAGGAACCCAGTTTTCTCTGGACAAAGAAATATCTGCATCAACAGAAGTACACTGTTCAAATAAAAATAACCCAACTCTTATTAAATCTTTTCTTATGAACAGGCCATGCCATGCATTGGTGACACTGGATATTGGGTACTAGCTCCTATGACAAAACATAAATATTTTCACATTTTACCATACTCTACCTAAAGTTTTTCACTCAGAAATGGCAAATTGATTTTTAACTATGATTAGATACTCTTTAGGCTGCTTTTCTCACCTGTTAAACATAAAAAACCAAGTACTTTTCTCCCTCTGCACTGCTCACATCTTGAAAAACATCCACTATCAGTTAAGATAATTATTTATGCATCTTCGCTTTCCATCTCATCATTTTTGCCTGGAGACTTACAAACAAACATTACTGGCCAATTTCCTTATTCATTGATGACAAAGGTGCTGTTTCCTTTCCCTCTTTTGCTGGCCTGTGTTTCTATTTGCTTCACCAGCAGGTAGCACGGAGCAGTCCTAGGCTGTGACTAGGTCTGGAATGCACAGTGACAACATTAATCCTAATGATGGTGAAGCCAGAACAGGCACCTTCTGAAAAGAGGTGTTTTACATGAAATGCAGAGGTGGCTGCTTTAACATCTGCCTGCTATGGCTGTCGTACTTAACTCTCTGTACAGCAGGGGGCAAAGTGACTCAAAAGAAAAGGGAACTAAAGAAAGATGTAGATTTTGGCCAGAAAAAGCAAGGTCCCTACAACGCCATATAAACCTTAATAAATAAAATGTCATGAACATAAAATCCTTGATTTAGTGTAAAACCTGAGCCTAAAGGGCAGTCCTTAAAATAATAAAAAAAAGGGACTTATTTAGGTTTCTCTGTGATGACAGTGATAATAAAATATGTTCTAAAAGAATACCTTCTGTAATTTGAACTTATGATCAAAGTTAATGAAGAGAATAGAACAGACAGTTTCACTGAAGGGCCTACAGTGACCACTGAGTCCAACTGCCTGAGCAGTTCAGGGCTGACAGACAGTTAAAGCATGGTTCAAATGCCTCTAAAATCTGACAGCTCTGGGGCACCAACCGCCCCTCAAGGAATCCTGTTCCAATGTTTGACCAGTCTCTTGGCAAAGAAATGCTTCCTAATGTCCAGTCTCAGGAAAACATGAATTGCAAAGATTTCAATACCCTTTTGCCAGTTTCAATTTAAATACAAGTTCTGAGCTTGTTTTGCAGTGTAGTCTATTAAAAAGGAAAACTTTTATTTCACACCAGTGTGGAGCTAAGCTTTTGAAGAACTTCTTGAAAATCCTTCTGTTTTGCATGTTTTAGGGAATGATGCAGCAGAGTGTTAGACCACTTGATTCACTTTGCTTTCATTTAGAGCATGTGCAGTAAACCTAATTAGCCCTGGCTTTTACTTAGCACCCCAAGGGCACATATGCCAAGTGTTTTGGGAAAGTGTTCCTCAGAATCCACATACTAAGATATAAACTGCCACATATCAGGATCTAAACTGTCCCACAGCACCAATTGCTGTAATAATAAATAAAACTCAAAGATTGAAGTATTCCTATAGGCAGAGCGCTGAGAAGCCCTGACAAATTATTTAACTTCCTGGTCAGATTTATCTTTAAATCAGAATATCTGTGTTAGTGTGTAGGTTTGTTTGTTTATTTGTTTTTCCCATTTCAGCAATCTAGTTAATGTGTTTGTATTTTTTCCCATTAAAAGAATTGATTCATCTCTTTGCTGGTATACATGTCCTTTCCTTATGACCCTGGCCATGTCTGTGAGTTGAAAAATCATACTCAAGTGAATAAACATGTCAGATTAGCACTTCACTCACATAAAGCTAAGTTTTTGAAAGATTTTTGGAAAAAAAAATTAGTTGAAGGCATCATAATATTTTGATTAAAGTGAACATTCTTTGAGCTTTATAGTCACGGAATCTCACACATGGAAATTGCAGTTGGTCTTAATCTGCTTTCAGAAGACTAGTGCAAATATTAAAAAGTAATGAAGTAACAAGATTGTTTGTTAATGCCACATAAAAGTGCTACTTATGCTTCATTTCCTGCCTACAGCTAAACCCAAGAGATATTGCCTAAGAAATTGTTAAAGAAGTTGCATCACTTGAAATGGGAATAGAGCTGCAGTGCTTGATGGGTTTATTTTTCAGGAGTTGTGTGCCACATAGGGTCTTTCAAGGTGTAGCAAATGAAGGAGGACTGACAAGAAAGTTGTTTAGTTCACAGAAAGTTTATTATTATCATATTTGTGATTCCCATTACCTCACTGAAGAGGAAAGGGCTTCATCCTTTTTTGGCCATGTCCTGCAAGTTCAGTGTGTAGCATAGTATGATACTGCAATTACATGTTAATTGTTTTATTAGGGCCTTAATTTTTCAGGACCATAATGAGGGCATTCTTTTTCCTCCAGAAAGTATACTTGAAATACACCCCTCTATGTCACACTGGGTGTGAATATTTCTGAAATGTTTTACTTTGCATCTCTACTGACATGTGTTTCTTCTGTGTTAGAGACAGGTGCAATATAAAAGAGTCTGCAGAAATATCATGATGAGAATTGAAGCCTTGGGGGGAAAAATTAGTTCACCTTTGCTGTTTTTCTGCTATAAATCTGTCCTTCCTTTCCAGGATAAAATACGAAATTTAAAAATGCTATTTCACTTGATCCTTATTCTGGACATATATATACTGAATGCATAGCAGTTGAGTTAATAGTTAAACCTTTCACCTGTAATAATTCAAAAGCAATTTAATGATATCATTTCTCAAAGATACAACATAAGCTGAATGTTATGATCTGCAGAGGGTTTCCTATTGCACTTAAATGATTGTTGTGTTCAGAAGGAAATTTGAATAACGTTTACAGTTGGGAATATCCCAATGGCTCATCTTCTCTGTGATTTTCTTTTAATGTAACCTCTTGACTAAACATAGGAGAAAGAACTCGACAATACTGAGGAGGGAAAGTAATAGAAAATACAAGTGTTCACAATTATGTGAGAGTCTGGACACATGGATTTCTGATCTTGACTTTATAACTAAAGAAGCTCCAGGAAAACTTCATCACACATCGTGCCCACATCAGTTTGAAGAGTGGGTTGCCCTTTGGAGAGTGAAAACATCCTTAGGGAGCCTGGGTATCATGGAACTGGAGAGTAAATGTCCTTGTAACCTCCCGTAAATCAAACCTTCTGGGTGGGCAGCAAGAGTGCAGTATCTCTCACCAGGTGTGGTGTTGTTATGATTCATTGTTTTGAGCTTGAATAGTTGAATGTGTTTAAGTTAGTTTGTCAGGCAGGATTGTTAATTAGATGGCTTCATTTCGAACTTGTTACTGAGATATTCAGGAATGATTGCAGTGAGCTGGCTTGGAGTGTGGAAAATGCTGCACAGCTTTTTGGGGCAGCACTTACTGAGGGCTCTCAGAGGGGCACAGCTGTGGGAGGACAGTGCCAGGCGTGGAGAGACAAACAAGAAAGGGCTCCAGTGCCTTGGGATAAATGGCAAATTCTCCTGCGTCTGGCAAAGCCAAATGCAGTGCAAGCACAGTGCAGGCAGCTCACATGAAATAAAAGGCTTGTGCCAGTAGGAAACTACTAAAATCTTCAAAATATTCTGCATGAGAACAAGGTGTTTCATGCATTATGTGGAAATGTTACCACTGATTAACAAAGAAAACAAATTTAGTACAGAAACCTTTGCAAACACAAGATGAGCTTGTGCTGAGCGTGTAGAGGCAGCATTATACAGTCTCTGCACTGGTCCAAGAAAAAGCAAAGAATTAAATCAGTATTTGGAAAATATTTTTATCGTGTGATTTGTGTAAATATATTATGTTCTACTGTTGATCTTTAAAGAATTCCTATTATACAAATATGTTTGACTTTAAAAAATAATTTATGCCTAGAGTTAGCCATATGACTGCACGAGTGACCTATTACTAGTAGAAGTTTCTTTTTTAAGGAATAATCAACACAGGCTGTAACATTATGCATTGTCTTTAGCACATTTATAATGGTGTGAGATCCCGATTAGCTATTGAGTGACTATAAGGACTCAAAATATATGGCCATTTTTACATGGAGGAGGCAATAATGCCCACTATGGGAAGAGCAATAAAACACATTTATTGGCTGCTTGATGAAGACTGCATTGAATAAAAACATGTATATCCCTCCTAGCTTCACCTCTGCAAATTGTTAACTGCACAGTTGCTGAGGATGTGAAAAAGGGAAACAATGAGTTCTCAAATAACCAAAAAGGGAAAAGTGCACATTCATTTTTTTCTAAAGTCATCAGTCTGTTATGGCACAGTGTTTGAAGCAGAAAGTAAAGCCTTCACGGGCCTATTGCTCTCACAAAGCTAATTTGTTAATGAGAATGTCCTGTGTTTCTTTTAATTTATCTGTGGATACACAATGAAACCAAAGTTTCACAGGAGTCAGGCAAAGAAATTGTGAGTTTACAGAATTTGTTTACTTCATTGGTTTATTTACAGTTTCATTCAGAATGCTATATTGTGCTGAGAAATACATCATTTATGGGAGATTTAGCATAACAAATTTTTTATAAAATCCTTATTAGTTTAGGGAATTATTGAGCTGTAGAATCTTCTATATGCACAACAGCATATAATGTGTTTTATTTTAAACTAAACAAAGGCACATAAAGGCTATGCTTTACTGCCATTTTATCATTTGTTTAACTTTTAACCAAATTTGAACTAATTCTGCTTTTAAATTGTGACCATGCAGTAGTAAAATGGAATGGTGATGCAATGCATTTCTTACATCTCCTCTATACTCTGATATTGTTTTCATTTGCTATTAGCATCATTATATTTGTTATAATAGGAATGCATTTATATTGTACTCAAGAGTCTTGTTGTATTGCACAGTAAACACTGCCTAAGAAATCATTTGAGAATACTTGCTGATCATGAAATAATTGTGTATAAGCTGCTTCAGCTTTCCTACTTGAAATCCTCTTTATTGTGAAATGAAATACAAGTCTGTTATTCAATATATTTTCCTTACAATGTCTTGCAAGCAGCACTTCTCTCTGGCACTTATAATATCATTACTGCATGGCAATGCAGTGGGTACAGTATTTCCTCAAACTGCACCTATAACCTGGATAGAAATTGATAGACACGTTATGTGACAAATAAACTATATATTGAGCTCATTCACCTTTGACTCTTTTTAAAAAGCAAAGGCTTTCAATCTCAGAAGTGACTGTAAGTAGTTTATTTACACTCCTCGTATTTCAGTGACAGGCTTTGCCAGAAGACCGAGATATAATTTTTACACCAAGCTTAGCTTGGAAAGGATTGTAAACTTTGAATAGATTTATAAATCTGGATTTTAACCTTTTCAATATTCTGTTTTTTGGTTGGTTGCCTGAGCTACCTCTTCCCAGGTTACTGATGCTGTTAATAGGAGAGAATAGGAATGGCTAATGAATCAAACTGTGGAACACTGAAAAGGTCAGAGCAGTACACTTTACTATTATCTTCCACTGAATATACGAGGCATTAAAATTCTGATTCTGTGGTCTTGTGACAAAGAATATAATGAGAGCTATAAATAATAAACAGCACAACATGAATCTCTTTTTGTGATAACGATTGGAACATACATAAGAGAGAGAAAATCCTTAAATCATTCTCACTGTACTAAGATCTTTCCTTGGATGTATGTTCTAAACATCTGTAATTGTAAGAATTAAAAAAGGGATTTTCAAGTATAACTGGGTCCAGCAAGGAAGATGGAGATTCAAATGTGTTATCTTTCATGGGCAATATTTTTGCATGAAAGGCATTTGTGCATAAATGTGGATACTTCTAATAACATGAATAAAAATGAGATTGCAAGGTTTGTAGACCTGAAATAAAGTCATTACCACCCCTTTATAAAACTGTCCACAGACCCAGATAATTAGGTGCTATTGACACATTATCTGTATCTGGCTTAGGTTTTACAACTGCAGGTAGAACAGACATTAGTTTTGATGTTCATACGGATTCCCAACTCCTTTGCTCTGAAAATACAGGAAGGGTTTATCCCATTGTGGCTAAGTGTCCTTACAAGGAGAAGTTGTGACCTGATTTTCTAAATGTGTCTGTTTAAGGCACTGCTGTTTTTTGGAATAACTTCCAGCTTCACAAAGTACGCAGTACAACAGGAAGTTCACCTGCCATATCCAGATGCCCTTTCAAAAATCTCTTTCTGTTATTTGTAAGATGGGTATAACTATACAGAAATAGCTTATTTAAGGAAAATTTATTCATCTTAAGGAATTTTGTGATTGAGTCACTGAAAACTCTAAGGAAATGATATTTCAAAACTTCAGCTCACCATCATCTAACTGCTGATATCTCTTAGAGTGCTCCAAAGAAATTCTGCTTGTTTTCATCAAGCTATTACCAAGACTATTTCAAATTAACATTTAGGTTTTTTAACATTTAGGTTGTTGATATAAAATATTGAATTTTTGATATTTTAGTGAATTATATACGTGAACCCAAAACATAATGATGTTAGAAGAAAAATAATTCCTTCAGCTGGAAGTAAATCCAGGAGGCACTAGCAAAACACCTTTTCTTCAATAACTGTCAATGAGATAGAAAACAATTTTCCATACATAAATACTGCCAGTGGTAGAATCTTGGTAGTTCAACCAAAGTATCAGATAAAAATCAGAAGCCTTTTTTCTTGTAAAATTCTGAGCAATCTACAGGTAGAAGATCGAGACACGCAAACCAGCTTTATACCACCAGTATTTTCTTCACATCTCCAATTGTATTTTAGACGTCTCCAAGACCATTCCCTTTCTGTAACAGGATTGTAACTCATGTTTCTCACAGACGTGTCACAGAATGCAGTAAACAAAACTATACTAATCTAAGTCTCTTCTCTGTATTCTACTGGCTCTTGCAGATTGGGTTTTTTTTGCGGATCAGATTCCTCCAGCAGCCTCTATGTGGCATTAGAAAGGATTTCTGAGGTCACTTGGTGTTTTCTTCCTGGAGCTTTGAAATAGTTCTTAGTTATTTCAGGTTTTTACTGCTCCTGTTATTAGCTCACTCATGTTAGATACTCCGATGTCATCTAAATCTACCTCTTGTGAGAAGCCTGGCAGGAAGCTGGACCCAGTTCTCCATCTCAGTCCAAAAGCACCCCGAATCCAGCCATGTGGTGGTGTGGGACTTTGGTCACTTTGGTGTGATATGAATTTCTAAACCCTGATGAAGGGGAAGAAATACAGACAATTAGGAAGTGAAATATCTGACTTTGGGAGTGCTGGATTGAGAACATTCCTGAAAAACATCTGAGTATTTGGCCTATAGTGATTATCCAAGGCCTCTCAACTGAAATGAACTTCAACGATTATTCTGGATTGCTGAGCTATTTTGAGACTTGAGGTGAAATTCCAGCTGGGAACGTGATATGTGCATATTTACTCTTTCTTAATAATAGTGAAGTGTTAAAATTTCTGTTATTGTCAAAATAATGCATTTTTCTTGCAACAAGCTTTATAGAGAGAGGGCAAATTATTTTTTTTTCTGTATTATTTTGTATATAATGTAGTCTCAAAATGCTTTTAAAAACCCCAGACTCTAAGATAATTGTGCTTCCTGTAAGATGAAGTCTGACAAATGAAAGGTCTGCTAACAGATGTGGCTCTGCTGTAAGTGTGCTGCTTTGAGACAGTGCACAGATTTCAATTTCTGAGTGTTGCTAAGGAACAGTGAGAATGGAAAGAGTGTGGGTCTGTGTGATTGGCGTTTTCTAATTAGTAAATAATAAATGCTTTAGTGAAGTTGAACTGTCCATGTTAGAATTGCTTTGGAATTGTGATTGGGTGGAAGTCAGCTGCCAGTCAGCAGATATCCTGTGTTCCCATGAACCTCTCCTCTAATTAGGCAAAGAAGGTCAAAGAAAAGATTGAACTCTGTTATACTGGGCTGACTGAGTCAAGGCTAAGAAGTTTCTAGTTAAATCAATAGCAACTACTTCAGCAGCCAAATAGCTCCAGGCATCCCTTTAAATTGATAATTTTATTTGTTAGCTGCTTTTTTCTTGCTCTTACTAGGATCTGGATGGCTTGTTTGGAACCGGAGGGAAGCAGGCTGGTGAGAGGCAGCATGTAAAGATGTAGGGAGAGCATTTTATATGTAATGTACTGTCCTTGGTATATCCATTGTGCAAGGCAGAAGTAAAAGGTCACAGAGGAGCGTCAGTATTGCTGCCACTTAGCAGAGGGAGAAACTTTGGAAAGGAAGAGATAGGGAAGTGATCTATAGAAGAACATCAAGTGACAGGATTGGAGTGATTTCCTGCCACACTCTTAGGTGTGCTGGGGCCTACAGTAAGGAGGATTTGATTTTCAACCATTTAAGCATACAGGACTTTTTCTAGTATTTTAAATGAATACAGGTTATGTTGCAGAATATTTTATTTCCAGTCTGACTAGCATAAAATCCCTGGATAGGCATTTAGTTCCAAAAAAGCATGAAGAGAGCTTTATTAAAATGAAAATTAGTTAGAGAAGAAATGTTGTCTGAGGTTCAGCTGTTCATTGTTCACTGAATTAAGTGTAAAGTAGCCTTGCCAAGGCATATTTTCACTTCTAATGGGTTGTGACCATGTTTCTGGTGCTGAATATTCTAAAACACGAGCATGTAGCAAATAGCATTTTTCTTTTTAAGTCTCAAGTCCTATGTAACTGGCTGTTATTGTTTTTCTGGTCAGAGCACTTAAGAAAATAGTAAAAGATCTCATCCAGACATGGGAACTCTTTCATTTCCTTCCATTTAGTGACTGCAATACACAGCAACATGTGTGCAGTCTTCTGGGAGCCTGGAAGCATCCGTGTCTTTCTGTTCTGTAACACAGCACTCCCCTTTTTGTGATTGCCAATTGTAATCAATATTTCAACTTTCAAGATTTAGAGCTTAACAGAGAAAAAACGACTGAAAATGTTCAGATAATTAGTCAAGTGAGGCAGGAACCAGGATGGCTGTTTCCTGTTCCCTTAGAGAATGTTTATATGATCTACTGATGCCAAGAGGATTTTTTGTTTTTTCTTTTATATGCCTTTTACACAGTTCTATGTATCCACAAGTATTAGCATGCAAACTTGTAATTCCTGAAGTCTGATAACTCAGCATAGTTCCAAGGTCCTGTAGAGCTAGGAGACCGAACATTCTACTATCTTGAGGAGCTGTGGCTCCTTTAGTAGAACATGTTCTGTAAACTAGATCATCCAAGCCCGCTCATTGGGCCATTTTGCTACATATGCTAATGTATAAGGTCTATAACATGGATACCAATCGATGGTGGGGGGGGCGTGCATGCATGGTGGGCATCGCGAAGCATTCCACCTCGGTGACCTGATGCATCAAATGGGATCCTCTTAAAATACTGAGGCAAACAACCCCCAACCCTCACCGTGTCTGGTTTTCATTCCTAAGACCAGGAAAAAGGCATCACTACAAAATGATCTTAATCCATTAAAAATTTTCAGTAATTTTTTTTTTTTTCTTACATGGTCAAATAAACTGCTTGCAAGATGAAATGCAATATACTGCCTATAATTCAAGATGCAAGAAAATATGCTGATGAGGCCCAAAATTTAAAATAATGATAGAAGTCCATCCAGAAGAAACAGTCCCAATTTTTGGTAAATTACTGTTGCTATCAACCTATGTTTAGTAAAAATGCATTTTAATGATTACTGGTAAAACAACTATTTCCTCATTTGTGAAGGACTACAGGACGTGTCTTGCTGCCTCTGTGTGTACTTAGCTTGTCATTTGACATCAAATTGTTTTATTTATATCATTTTGGGAAAAAAATGCATTTATTAGATGTGCTTTTAGCTGCACAACACAGAAATTTTTCCTGTTCTGAAGTGCCATTGTAGGACCAATGTCAGCTGAAGGTGGCTGTTTTGCCTTGAAATTGTTTGCTATTATATGGAAATAGATTGTTGTTATTTTTGTGCATTTCATTTATTTATGCAAAGAAACAAAGCATTCAGTACAAACCAGCATGTAAAATGTAAACTGCTGTGAAAGAGACATAAAGCAAAGGACAAGAAGCAGTTTATAGATGATTTACTCGAGTGGTCCAAATTTTGAAATAGTGTTTGAATATGGTAAATATGCACATGCAAAGCCCAGCATTTGCATCAGTATTTAGAAATTGATTAATTACATGCCTGAATGCCAACTGAAAAGCATGAGAACTCTCTTTAACTGCAGTGCTTCTTCTGTGTGTAGCTGGGACAGGTCTGTTTGAAATAGAGAGACCATTGCTTCCTGTATTAGCAGCACTGTGCAAATTCATATTAATGAGTTAATAATGTAGTGACAGATTTAATTGTTTTTCACCTTGCTACAGTCAGCTCCAGCCCAAGTGCTTTCTAATTTGGAGGGACTGAGATTCACCAGACTTTATTTAAAGAAATTAGTGCTCAGACTCTGACTTCAAGGCCTTTGAATAAGGACACTGTGTTCTTCTGAAGAAACAATAATTTCCCCGTACATTTCATAAATGCCTCTTCCCACTCAGTGTTCTGCACTTTAGCACACTTTATCCATAGTTAATAAATAAATTACAGTGTAATAGAAACATAAATATGAACTTGCTCTTAATACTGAAACCAATTAAAGCAAATAAATGAAGTGTAAGATGGATTCCAATGGGCAGAAAACCATACCTTAATAATGGGATCAGCAAAGAGATCTGCTTTCTGCCCTCCTGAGATGGGACTGCTGTTCCACCAAAAATAGGAGCAAAATTCTTTGGAGAAGGCTTGAATATGAGAGTCTTCATCCCTTGGAAACGCTCTGAGGAAAACTCTAAAGTGCTTATTCAAAATCAGCCTATTGTCCAGTGGAATAGATCTCAGAAAGGGTGAAAACACCACTGTGTCCCAGCAGCTACTTTGATGAAGGCCAGTTGCTCCTTATTTCAGTTTTACCTTTTCCATTTCCTTTTTATTTTCATTCCAACTGTTTGGGACAAAGTTTGCATTGTTAGAGCTGAGCAGTGAGACATCCCTTCACCTAGTGAGATCTGAATACAACCAAATCTAGAACTGGATGTTTGGGAAGAACCTAATGGGATTTTTTACCCTCTGCTTTTCACTCATGTGCTAGTCTGATTATCTAGCCAGGGTACATATAAATTGGCATTTAAAACAGTTTGTTCTCATATCCTTGGTAATGATACATGAATGTTTCCTATCCCCAGTTAAGGATGTTTTTCCCCCCTGTGTAGTTAGTAAATGCTAAAAGGAATGTGCTGTCAATAAGCCCCAGATGTTAATAAGTAGTGGAAGATTCAGCATGGCTCAAATTCCATTTTCCTACTGCTGGAAGTGGATTGGTCATGATCCATGGCTGGAATCTCTGTGTAACATGTCACAAGTGCTCAGAAGTTGTGAAAGTGAATTGCTTTTGATTTTCAGATGCATTTTTCCTTTTTCATTCTCTCTCCTGTCCAATGGTGTGATTTGCTGGTAGTGGGGACACTGCAGCTCAGAAATATGGAGACACCTCATGCATCTGCTTCGTGGAACAGATGTACTGAGCCACACCGAGAAGGGGAAGGTGCCTGATGTTAGGTGGCACGACATCTGGAAAGTAGCACTCGAGTCTGTGGGTTTTGTCACACCTGTGCTGGACCAAACCCTGCTTCTGCCTCAGTCAAGCACTAAAGCTTTACTTTAATAAATTGGGGAGACTTAAAAATGTCAAGGGTTTAAGCATGAACCAGACCTGCTTCAGAGGCTGTGGTTAAACAATCTCCCAGGGATGACATGGGTGTTTGGGAACAATTTAATCAAATGCCGAAAATCTCAGATGTATGATTTGCTTTTTCTCTTCACTAACGCATCTGCATATAAATCTAATGTATACACACCAAGAAATCAGCATATCTTTCATAAATTAACAGAAGTTCTGCTCTTTTTTTGCCTTCTTGTCTTTTTTCTTCATGAAAGATCTATTGACCTATCTGTAGGAAACACCAGGAGAAATTGTAAAGAATTCTAATTATATAAATGTAAATTTCATGAGGAAAGAAAAAGAAAAGCTGTATTAGGTAACTTGGATGAAACTGCTTTGAAATATTTACTTGTGCCATCAAATTAACTTCTGTCTCATATTTAGTATAAAGCTTACAACATTTAAACAAACAATAAGTTTATGCAGCAAAAACTAATTATATTTGTTTAGCCTAGCTAAAATGCAGATACGTGTTTTGGCTAATTTGTAGGAAGGTTTAGAAGTGCCAATGTAATGTATTTATTATTCATTGTAATACACAGCTTGTCTGGGCTGTGGTCTAGATTTTAACTTATAAAGTCTTCTGAAGACAGGAAAAAATATTCTGGACAACTTGCAGAAAATTTTTGGTACAAACTAATCCCTTTTTGAGTATAAAGCCATGAAAGGCTGTTCATAAATGTTGCTCAGATTTAATACAATAATGTAATGGAATCTAAATATGACATGCCATCCTGAGAGCAATTACCCATATAACACAGATGCTGAAGTATTAAAAGTGTGGTGGCTTTTCTGCTAACATAAGGGCTCAGTTATTTTAGGAGGGGGTTCTAAAATTTTAATAAGTAATTTCAATGACATGTAAACTCCATTAATATTTAGACTTTGCATGTCAGGCTATGATTTCAGATCACACAGCCAGTGCTTGTATCAGACTTCCCAGAAAAGTACAGTTGCTAAAGTCTGAAGTCTTTGATGAATCCCTGGAAGAGTGGCCTGGTTCAATTCTGTAACACCATTGAACACATCCATTATTCTTCTGGTCTCTTTGTCTTTTAACTTTCTACTCCAAGTATGGATTTTTTTTTTTTTTTTAACCTTCCAAAGAAGGAAAACTTAGGCAAAAACGAAGGAGTAATTCAGACCAGGAAACGAGTTCTGTGACTAGTTTAAACAGGTATAATCTACATAGAATTTGGCTTTTGACCAAAACTCTTACTCAAGGTTCTCTCAAACTGCTTCTTGCTCTCCCACATCCCACCATAACCCAGCCAGCCCATGCTTTCTGTGCCACAGAATGCCACAAACCAACCCTCTCATTTTCGACACAGATTTGGGATAATATCTCAGGGGCAGACAGAGACCGAAATGAAAGACCAAATGGAGCAGGATCCTGTTTGGCCAGTCCTTATGTTTGTGGATATCTGGACCATACACACAGAATTGGTGCCAGGAGAGTGCCTTGAATAAGAACAGGAACAGTTTGCTGCCTATTTCTTACTTTTAATGTCCTTTTCTACAAGGACGAGTTGTGGGAGGTGTTGTAAAAAGGTAGTAAAGAAGGTAGGTTGTCAAGCTGAAACTTTTCCATCAATCCACCTAAAAATCTGAGTTGCAGGAATAATGGTGTAAACATCCCTGCAGAAACAAGAGTGAAAACATTATTTGAATGGATATTTAGTAAACATAAATGCTGTGGAATGACCTTAATATTTAATAAGCTTTTATTTTTCATAAGCTTTTAAAAATATTTGCCTCAGCTCACCTTCCAGCTTGTCTTTTGTACTGAGCATGTTATTTGCAGTATTATAGAATCAGATCCTCCAAAACATTGCCATACCTTTCATTGTCAGTATTTTCTGATCATTGTAATGGTGATAAGCCGGAGACATCACAGGCAATGGTTTGCCCTTGCAGTAATGGGAGTTCAAACTAATTTTGTGTTGATTGTGGTGTATCAAAGAACTGGTCTGGGAGAGATTTTGTTTGGGTGTACGTGCTGACCCCAGCCCACCCTCTGTGTAAAGCNTGTTAATAAACTTTCTTTATATTCTTTAAAGTTTGAGCCTGCTTTACCTACTCCTAATCCTTATCTCACAGCAAAATTAAATAAAATCTGGTAAGTGTGCTGGCGTTTAGCCAAAAAAACTCAGGTGAACGAACTCAAACCACTACACCAGTCCTTATGTTTGTGGATATCTGGACCATACACACAGAATTGGTGCCAGGAGAGTGCCTTGAATAAGAACAGGAACAGTTTGCTGCCTATTTCTTACTTTTAATGTCCTTTTCTACAAGGACGAGTTGTGGGAGGTGTTGTAAAAAGGTAGTAAAGAAGGTAGGTTGTCAAGCTGAAACTTTGCCATCAATCCAACTGAAAAATCTGAGTTGCAGGAATAATGGTGTAAACATCCCTGCAGAAACAAGAGTGAAAACATTATTTGAATGGATATTTAGTAAACATAAATGCTGTGGAATGACCTTAATATTTAATAAGCTTTTATTTTTCATAAGCTTTTAAAAATATTTGCCTCAGCTCACCTTCCAGCTTGTCTTTTGTACTGAGCATGTTATTTGCAGTATTATAGAATCAGATCCTCCAAAACATTGCCATACCTTTCATTGTCAGTATTTTCTGATCATTGTAATGGTGATAAGCCGGAGACATCACAGGCAATGGTTTGCCCTTGCAGTAATGGGAGTTCAAACTAATTTTGTGTTGATTGTGGTGTATCAAAGAACTGGTCTGGGAGAGATTTTGTTTGGGTGTACGTGCTGACCCCAGCCCACCCTCTGTGTAAAGCAAACTCACAGCCTCAGTTGTGGTTTCTGTGCTTCCTCAGGATGGATGTGTCTGTGTAACAAGAGCTACACAGTTGACCTAAGTTTGGTTGTACTTCATGAAGCCAATTCCATCGCTTTCTGCCTCTTGGCAATTCCCAGCTCTCTGTCCAAATATTTGGATAATTTCAAAACAGAGAAAAGGAAAATATTGTATCAAAAAGATATCTCTAATAGCTGCAGTTTGAAATACCTCATAGAAACAATCCCTGACAATAATTCTTTGAATCTCATCACTATCTTTTTCCTTTTATTCCTATTGTATTGGGGAAATTGTGAACTGTATTTATCATGTGTTACAATTAGTACAAGCCTACTAAAAGTATTTAGAGCTAAGGTGAATTCTGAGTTCAGAGTGAAAAAAAAGGAAGAGAAAAATGAGCTTCTAGATGCTGTTAGGATATAGAGCCTTCTGGAACCTTGGGGTTAAAATTCAGTAAAATTTAGATCAAGAAATAAATTAGAAAATAATCTTTCTGCCTTCTCCACTTCTGCATCCATGGGTAACAACAATAGCAGAAGCAAGGGCTGGCTCTCTGCAGGACTACGTACAGGGTAATAAATGCAAGAGGTAAACTGCAGGAAATGAAACCTATGCAGGGTGACCTGATTTGCTGAAAGGTTCGCAAGAGGCTAAGTGCATCAGTCCTAGCAGAATCCACAGTTTTCGCAAGGCTTAAAATTTCTTAGGAATTAAGACTGCTTTTCTCTTAGTTTTACATTTTCAGGGAGACTTTTCTCAGTAAGTGGGCTGTTATTTAGCAAACCAAACTGATTTGGCAAGCAGCTGCATGGTGCAGTGTGACTTGGCAGGAAAAACAGCCACAGCATCAGGTGTAGGGTCAGCTCCAGGGGTCTGAAGAGAACCACCAGATAGGAAAGAATCTCTTACTGTAGGGATTTTATTTTGCTCTGATTTACATTGGTCAAGGGTCCACTAACCTATTGCAGACAGTCTATTTTGCTTCAGTTGTATTTCTTATTACCCTCTCAGACCATCATCTCATAAAATATTTTTGCTGTCTCCCTAGTCTCATACATTTAGTAAACTACATCTAATATTAAATAACTTCAAAGGTCTTAAATTTCATGGAATGTATATATTTGCCAGTTGAAACTATCCAATATCATTTAGAAAGAAGCCACATTTGATATCACTATGATATCACTACATGGATCTGATATTTTCCCTTCAAAATAAATAATTATTATATATTTACTTTGATACTTGTGTTTGAAAATTGTCTTTTATGGTTGTTTCTGTAAGTTAGAATAAAAAATCAAGGTCTAAAATACTTCTGGAAAGTAAAGAATATCAAATAATGTTTTACTGTATCATATGATATTTAAAGAGACTTTTGAAATTGTTTAGGAATTTTTTATTCTGTTTAAAAGTATATATTACCATGACAAGAGAAAATCAAGTAGGCCAGACTGAATAAAGGAAGAAGAGCTACATGACTTTCACAACTAGTAATTTCTTTTCAAGTTATGTTCATAGTATCATTTTGTCTGTACATTTTTCTATGATAGACATGCTTTCAAAAAGAAATTATATCCTCCTATCACCTTAGAATTACACCTTTCACCTATTTGTGATGACTGTCATTCCCATGTATGCAGTTTCTGTACAAAGAAAGAGATGAATTTTGGCTAGAAAAAGGATGATTTTTAAGATTCCAGGGATCCATGTTTGCATGGCGTATTTGAATTTATTGATGGTTCAAGACTTATAGTTTCCTTTGAGAGTTTCATAGGTACCAAAATTGGAGAGTCCGAGAGTGATACCCAGATCAAAAAAAATTACCCAGACTTTTGGCAATAAACTTTCCCTAAACCCCTCACGAGATAAAAAGGACCAAAAGGAAGGCTGGCAGAGAGCTATGACCATATTTTCCGTGCTCTCTTACAGCAGCACAGGGGTAGGGGTGTGCTGGGGCAGGACGCTGCTTGCAGACTGTGCTGGGGCTGTGTTTGTGTCCTGTCACACTGGGCAGAGCACTTTTATTGCACAGCTACAGGAGCTCCCTCAATAGCAAGGTGAGTTTGGGACGTTGCTGAGAGCACCAAATTATTGCTTTTATAAGAAGTGTGAAGTGATTGGAAACCCTAATGTGATATTTGCCTTCATTAATTAATCCTATCACTTCAGTGTTTTATGTCATGTAATGCAGAGCAGACTTTCCTCTGTGCTTTCTATAATTAAGTTTCCAACAGTCTATAGAAACACAATAAATTTCTTTAGAAATAAAAGCTAAGCCTGGCAAGCTCAATAATAGCAGAGTAGTTCTTTAATATTCCTTCCAAATTTGCTCAAACTGTAGAACAGGTCAAGAGCAAGTTCAATTTACAGTTTATTCTGCTGGATGAAATGGAAAGTTGCAAGCCAATGAAAATAAATCCAAGATAAAACATTTTTCTATCTTTAAATTAAAGTGCAGTTCTGTGATAGAGAAAAGTTAAAATTCATAGAATTCATTAGTACAATAACTTAATCAGAACAGCATAGCTGAAGGTGGAAATGTGTCTTTTCAGAAATGTTCAGACATTCTTTAACATGTAAAATTAATGTTATCATTAGTGGCACATCTCAGCAGAAATTCTATCTTTTGGCCCCCTATAGATAAGCATTCCTGCAGCAGAGGAATATTGCTGCGGTCATTGTGCTTTCAGTTCATGAGATTTGTTGAGTTTTATCGTAATAGAGCTTATAATTTACTGACAAGCTGGCTTGCTTTCAGAACAGTCTCCTATTGGCATGGCATCCTTTTTTCATCAGAAACTCTGATATGCAGTTTAGTGTTGATGGCTACAGATGTGTGCCTTTGTAGATGGGCAGAGATCCAAGACAAAGAGTGACGAAGCAATCCAAAAGTTTGGTAAACATAGAACTGAAATGAAGGATGTGGTCTGCTTTGCTGTCTTGTTAAAAGTTAGAAGCAAATTAAGTTCTGTTGCTCCTCACAGCTGAAAGAGTTATTAGTAAAACGTGATTAGTTATTATGTTGATTATGTTCCTTGTAACATGTCATAAATATGAACTTTTTCAAGTTTTTTGCAAAATTTGTTGAATTCTCCCCATGCAAAGTCTGCTGAATCCCTCAGGTTGTTACAGTTTTGTCTTATGATAAGAACTACTTGCTGTTAAATGAGCAAGGGCTGAATTTACATCAGTTCAAAGGTTATAATGGTATCCAAAACTTTTGTTGAATCCTTGAAAGTTAATTCAGGTCTGGACCTAGAGACCTACTTCTTCAGTTTCATTTGTTTTGCTTTTTTAAATTTTCTTTCTAAAGATTACTCCCAAAATTTAACAAGTTGCTCTGCAGCTTCAGACAAATAATTTAATTTGAATCAAATAAGTGGTTGGAACAAGAGCTGCACTTTGACATGTTGCTTTTCACTGCAGTAATTCCAGTTTTATAGTGCTGGAACTCACGGTCAGAAATGCAAAGTTCTCTCGGGCCATTTGGTTTTATGATTTAGGTATCACTTTTTCTTGTTAGTATTATAACATAAGACTGGAAAAGAAAATATTACAATTGGAAGGAAGAGTGTATTCTGATTTTGTATTAGGAAAATTGTTCTTGTTACAGTTACACATGAACTAACATACTAGGGTTTTCTTAATGCTTACCTTGTCCTATGAGTAGAGAAGGTGAAAATAGAGGAAATACTTCAGTGTTACCCAGACTCTGTTAGTGAGGAGTGTGATCTAAACCTCTTAATGAAAGGAGAAGGGCTCTCTTACTCGCCTGGGGAAATTTCTTCTTTTAAGCCTAGGTCTGTAGACCATCTCCAAAGTTTCTACTTTCTTGCTTTTTGGTTATGTCAGACTGTATCATCCAGCAGGTAATCCAAGTAATTTACTTTCCTGTGAAAATACTGTCTCTGTGATGCTATTTTCTGCAGGGTGCTGTCAGCTTTTATTGTTATGTATTTTGGCAGTAATGGTAGGGCTCATTGTAATGAAAAAAAGTAAATATTGGGATTTCAAGTTTTCTAAGATTTAAATAATCACTTCAATTTACGTAATTTTTGTATATATTATAAGCAAAATAAGTATGTGGCAAAGTTTAAACATTCTTCTTTTGTTTTATTAATTTAGTTTGCTGAAGATTGCCCAAGGTGAAAGTCTGTTGACTAAGACCCTCATTAGCATAATAAAGTAAGCATAGTTTAAAATATCTGATACAATTATATCAACTCCCCTCCTTGCTGATTTTTTCACTGAGCACACCCTGATCATGCATGAAAAGGACTTACTGTAAGGGTATAATGAAACTTTTTACGTGTAATTACAAACTTTGCACCCTCTAGGACAAACATCTCCCAATTATCTCATTTTGTGCTTCATCCGTTATACAAGTCTGTCAAAAAGTGCTCTCTTTTTCCAGGGCACTTGATTAACATTGACCAGTTTTTCTTCAGTTTCTGCTCAAATTAATGTAGTGAGACTAACACCACAATTATTTGCAGTGGGTTAAGTCTGTCATTTAATTAAAATAAAATAAGGCTGTCCATAAAAAACAACTTGTTTGCTCTTATTTGTCCAAGTAGAACTGATTTCTGCAGTTTAATTTCAGCAGGAATAATTTTATTCCCCTTCCCAACAAGATAAAGAGTTCATTTTCTTGTTAATATATCTTATTCATTTTAAATGACTAAAAAAATGGTGATTTTGTTGAGCAAACTTTGCATGAGGGAGGGAATTTGCTCATGTGACGTGGCAGTAAAAGCTTGAAATTGCCCTAAATGTTTGTGCTACCAGCCTGCAGTGCTAATTATTTCTTTAATTACAATGTGTCTAATTATATTCCACATTTGTATACATACCCAAAAAAGATCAAATAATTTTTAAAAAGCGTTCTTTAATTAAAATTTCAATTTCATGTCTGTTGTTAAAATGATATTATCATTTCTACAGAGAGAGATTTTATTCAGCTGCCCAAAGCAGTGGTCAGAAAATCTGCATCTCAATTGGTATTTTCAAATCTATGTTAAAAATATACATAACAAGGTTCATAGATTAGTAATCCATGGGAGCATTTAAGACACACTTGGTATGATTTTTCTGCAAGGAACACAGCATTTTCCTCAGTAATTTAAAAGTACAAATGCAGAGGAACAAGGAAAGGTTTGCTATATGGACGAAAATAATTCTGAACGGTTGTTTTCTTTCAGTTGACTGCATAACTAATTGATCTGTTTTTAATTACAACACCATGGAGCTTTTACAGTACTGTTGCTTTCAACAAGGGAAATCTCCAAGGCAAGACTTGGTATTTCTTTGTGTCAAGATGATATAACTTTGCCTGAGGCACAGCCACAGGCTGAAAACACTTGGAAAGGATAACAAAGGAGACAGATGGACATCTGTAAATTCATTACCATTACAAGTCTGAGCATGGTTCTTTATTAGAAATTGATGTAAAAAAATACATGAGAATACAATTGTGATAATACCACTGGATTTTAAGTATAGGCATGTGAAGTAAGGTATAATAAGTTTTGAAGAGTTCTTGTCATTACAGAGTCACTAGTTTTGTAAACTACATACTTGCAGACATAACTCCAACAGGCTTTGGGGTTTCAATGAGAAAAAAGATATTTTTTTAAATTTTAAAATCGAGGCTGAATTTAATACACCCATTCAAAGAGGTCTATTGTGTTAAGTCTTATATTCTATTATGTTTTATGTTCTATAAATATTTTCAGTATTTAGTGTACAACAAACATTAAACTTTTCTGCTACATTGCTGAAAATAAGTTATGGATCCAGTAACCCAAGGTTCTTGCAGGTGACACAAGTGGAGTAAAAGGAAACTATCAGGAAAGAAACCCTGAAGATTTAAACAGTGAACTTGCTTCTAGTTTGTAATTATTTGTGTTATAATATCCAAGTCTCCCATGGATGACTGGAGCCTTATTATACCAGGCATTGTGGCCTGAAAATTTCAAGTTTTTTACCTTTTTCCCTGAACACTCGCCATGTAACTGTACGTTACCTCCCCTTTTATTCTTTTTTTTTTTCTTTTAATTTCTGCTGTTGCTCATAAAGGTTTATTTTTAACTTGGACCACTTCAGTAAAGTTAGGTAGCAGTGAGGCTGAGTTCAGAAGTGAGAATAAATGGCCAAAATGGGAAGGGTAGGGAGCTGATTTTATGTGATAAGGTAGCAGAGCTGGCTTAGCTACACCCAAAATGTGAGTAGGAAAAGTGGTTTGAAAAGATAAAGTGATTTTACCTGTCTCTGTTGTACAGAAGTTTGCACTAGTAATGAATCTAGAAATAGTTGTTCATTCCCACGTACAAGACTAGTGGACGCAGAGAACTAGAAAGGGAGGAAAGCACAGCCTTTGTTCTCCCCCAGTTTATGAATATTTTGATAAGGTATGAAGAATTTTTAATTGATTTTGTGGGATGCATTCTACATTATGTGAAAGGTACTACATTATACTTGCTTCTGCTCCTGAACCAGCAGCTGAGATAACAGAAAAAGTGATTTGAGGGAGTGGAAGAGGACCCTGACGTCATAGAAGAGTGTTCAAATCCAAAAAATCCCAAAGGCCATGGGCTATGAGCCTATGCCTGGAAGGTGTGAGGGTGCTCATGTTCTGCTAATGCTGTTTGTGCATCTGAATTCCAGCCTGGGTGATCATAACAATGGAGAAAGACTTACATAAGTAGCAGCACAGAAGAAACACAATTGTGGTTTCCAGAAGTACAATTTTGCATACCCTATTCAGAGGAAAAGAAGTGCCTGTGCAGCTCATTGGAGTTTGATGCGTTCTTAGAGTCAACACAGAGATGGCGCAGCTCATGCCATTAGTTTTGATCAGCTTTAATGATTCCCCACATGGTTAAATTAAACAATTCTTGTAAGAGTCTAAGTGGTTTTCTCAGTGAAGGCAGCCTATCTATCAATGTATTATTGCTTAGATAACCTGTTCATCTTGTGAATCAACAGTTCTCAGAAATACCATCAGGGTATATTTTTCTTCAGAGACAGATTTACATTTATTTAGAGCACAGAATCACACTATTGTTCTCTTAGAATGATTCCAGCTTGCCTTAATACATTGTTAATACATGCACTCATATTTCAGAGTTCCTAGATTTCTCAGGGATCCTGGAAATTGGAATATCAATAGTAAAAGAATCCATATTTATCCATGTACAGTTCATTTCTATCTACTTACTATTAACATTTTAGCATCTGTATGGTTACTGCAATGTTGACAGTTGTTATCAAACTTGTTTACTTAAAATTGTTCCCTTCTCTCCAGGCTACAAAACTGTACAGCTGCACAGCTCCTCTCCTGCTCCAAGAGTTGCTGTGGCAGGTGCAGCTGGTTGACTGACAAGTTAGTGGAAGAGGAGCTAAAAAGAAGTCATGAGACTTCTCTTCAGGGAATGTGTGAGCTGCCCATGAAAGCAGACTGAGAAAAGGAAGAAATTAATCTGTATCTGTTTAGCTACTCGACAGTCAGCCAGTATGGGCAGCTGATAACACACCTCAAGATAATGCCACCTTTGCTTAGGGAAGCACTTGAAGTTGGGGAAAAGCAGGGACTGTTCATTTTGGCTGCACATTCCCTGTCTCTCTCCTCTCTTATGGCCCAGTGGCAGGCTCATATAGTGCATTAAGGATTGATTTTGAAACGAGAGAAAAAAATTCTTTTTCAAAGACAATTTTGAGACTGTCTAAAAGGAAAGTTTAATGCTCATTTTCTGCATATGAATGGGGGTCTCAAATGCTCAGTTTAAGTAACTGTTTCTGAAAGTGTACTCTGTAATACCCATAACAGTCAGAGGAAGGACAGAAACCCAATTGTGCTTTGAAATGACAGAAATAGATCTTTCCTCTAATGCTTATTGTCAGTTATCTACAGTTTAGGCAAAAGTCAAATTGTCAGCATGATAAATGTGTTAAATGGATTCAAATAATGCTCAAAATGATTGCGTTAGTTTACTACAGACTTTTGCATTAAATATGAGCTGGTGGAAAATTCACTCAAAACAATCACCCCTTTTGAGCGAGACTGTAACAAATTCTGACAGGCTCTCAAAATTTCCTTTGACAACGTACTTTGTTACAAATGTCTGATGAGCGAATCCAAGGCACAATCAGTTACTTACTACCAACCACCTTTTCATACAAGTCCTAGATGATACATTAGTCAGGCTTTTCTGTAGTGTCACAAAGGTAACTTGCGTTGTTGAGTTTCTGCCTGAGCTTCATGTCTTCTCTGTGGTATTTAGGAATGCTGGCTGTACTTGGAAGATGGAAAAGATGCTAGGCTACATTCTGATTGCAGTCTGCAAAGAAACGAGATGATGTTGCAAGGTGGTGCCCTTTAAAGACTCAACAGCTTTGCAGCTGTTATTGTTTTGGAGTAAATTTTAAGGATTAAGAAGTTTGAGATCACTGGGGCTTTACAAGGGCTGCAAGCTAGAGGGAAGTATCATCCAATATAGAACATATCACAAAATTTTGGGGATCTTGCTGGCAAGTGAACTTTGGATTGCCACAGCTGTTTGAATTCAAAATGAAAGGAAAGTGTAAGTTCTAATGTGATAAACTATTCTATGATTTCTTTAGATTTTAATTTGTATGTGATGAATTTTAAGTGAAATTATGAATAATTATTCACTTCCCTGAATGGTCAGAAGGTGTTTATGGAATGTTGGGTAGCTCTAGAATAATTCTAGTGACTCTAGAATGAGAAAGGAGCAAGATGGCTGTGTCAGCACTCATAAAATACTTCCCTTAGTCTTCTGTGGTTTTACATGTAAGTTTGGCAATTTGAAAGTGGACACAGCAGAAAAAGGACTTTGTTTGAAAATTAGGTCCTCCAGGAACTGGGACCAAGGCATGTTTGTCAGGGCTCCCTTGTTTTAAGTACTGAGATGAAAGACACCAGGGCTGTGGTATCTCATTTGGCAACAGTAATTTCATCCACCTGAAGTAGAATCAACTTTTATTCTCAGCTTTCATGTTCGTTAACTAGTGTGTTACATCAAGGAACTGATCCAGCTTGTAAAGGAGTTTCCAGTTTTTTGCTGGAACAGTTTCCATGTTTAGTCCCTCGGTCCCATAGGAAAGCTGTGCCAGCAGAGAGGCAGCACCAGGGCAGGAATGAGCAGTGAGGGGTGCAGGTGCACTGAAGAAGTTGATCTGGATGGAGCCAGATCACAGGACAGCAGAAGAAGAGGAGACAGGAGTGGGTGGCTGGGAAAGGCAGGGAGAGCCTGGGGGACAGAGGGTTTTGGCAGCAGAGAGCCTGGGGACAGAGGGATTTAGGGGCTCCCTGTTTGAGGAGGTCTGCACCAGTAAAGAAGGAGAGCAAAATATAGCATGCAGAGGAGGCAGTAGACGCTAGAAAAAAATAAATAAGGTTAGAGAGCTGCCCTCATGATAAGAACTGTTAATCAAGAGGACATTTTCTAGTGTGAAAGCTTCATGTGATTTACCTGAGATAAAAGCCTTGAAGTGTAGCAGCTGAGGAGGATATGCTTGGGGAATTCACAAAGAGGCTGGAGAAACTATTAGTTTGAACCATGACAGGGTCTTTTCATCATTTTCATTCTCGCCATAAGACACATTGAGGTAGTATATACACTTAGGAAACTAATTACTGTAAGCCTAGCAGGCCAGACCTAGATTACTTACTGAAAACAAATCTTCTCTAGGATCAAAGTATTAAGAGATTTCAAAATGCCAGTGAGTTATGATGCTTGTCAGTTTTCAATATCAAGTAATGATAAAACCAAGTGGCTGTAACAAATTATTTTGTGTCCAGTTGAATACATAATGATGACTATCCATCCCAAACGTGCCGCTGTTTAAAGTTTAGTTGCTGCACTAATAAACCTGAGATGCATCAACCAAGATGTCAAGCTCAGTTCTGATTGTGCTGTGTGATAATTCGTCTTTGTAGTCGCTTTCATTTTCATGAAAGTGAAATTAATTGAAAATTAGGAATTCAGCTTTTCCAGCATGAAAGCCCTAAGTCAGCATGGATTTGGGGACCATTTCAAAAATATTATTTTTGTTAGCTGTTTTTTCTCCTGATTAAACCTTCTTGCAACAGCCAGGTGAGCACTAAATCATACTCTACCATGAAAAAAAGAAGATTTGTTTAATTTGGGTAGTTAGATTCACAGTTTTTTAGAAGTAACAGGCTGGTCTTACTTATTCCCTGAAAGTGCAGGAAATTGTGCTGGTCTGTGTGCAAATGGAAAAGGTGGCCCAAGCTACTTATGATGGGTTTGTGGCCACTATGAAAGGGAAGATCATAATCTCATTGCTCCCTCAGCAGCTTTACAGAAATCACTGTCGTCTTTGAACCTGGCAAAGAAGACTGAGGGGCTTTGGGGTTTTGGGGGTGTTTGGGTTGTGTTTTCTTTCTTTTTTTTAGTCTGTTGCCTTTTGCTGAAATGGAAAGTAGTTGGTAACATAAGAATATCCAGCAACCTGTAGGTAAAGATGATAACATTATTGTTGTGTACATCTTAGCCACAGTCCCTTTGAGAAAGAGGTGTTCTCAAAGTCATTAAGAAGAAGGAGTTTGAAATTATGTGTTTCCAGTGAAAGGCTTTTCTCTTGGAGAGTAATTTCAGGCATCAAGCAATGGGATTATTAGATTTTTTTTTTCTGCAGTCACATTTTCCTCTGTATTATACTGCAGTATAAAAAAAAAGGAAAAAGAAAAAAAAAAGAAAGTGTTCTTGCATCATACCAAGTGAACTGTGGAAACATGAAAGATACAGGAAATTTGTGTCTTCTTGTTTTTGAGATTGCTTAAGGGGAATGGGGATTTCTGTATTATTTTTATAATGGATCAAAACAGCAACAGCAAATTCCCTTTGGCCTTATTGATTTAAATTTGTAGCTAAGGGAAACAATCAGAATCAGTAAATAGAACCTGTTCTTTTGTTTGCTTTAATGAGCAACTTTAAGCTCACTTGATATACGTGATTGTGGGCTTTGGAATGTGTAATTTATAATTATAGTGCAACTCTTCACAGTTTGGCATCTTTCAATTTTCTAGTTCCAGACCTCTGCCTGTGAGTGTTATACTATATACCTATTTGGAGAAGGATCAGAGTATATGTTAAGACAGTTTCTAGACAGCCAGACAGACAGCAGGATAAACATAGCTATGCTGGCCTCAGCAGATATGCAAAACCATAAGAAGCCTCCCTGTTTTGCCTTCTGAGTCTGGCGGGTCCATGTGTGTGAGGAGTCAGACATTCTGGCTCCTCTCTGGAGTCATTTCTGATACAGAAAGTGTCTGCTGGAGCAGTGACTGAACAATATGCTCTTTAAAAATGTATAAAATCATAATTTGTTTGGGAAAGCTAATCATGACATGAATTGCTGTACTAAACGAGGTCCATCTTTCTCAGAACTTGACTTCTGATAGTGGCTTATGGCAGACACTTTGGGAAGTGCAAAGTAGATACATGTAAAATAATTATTTCATACCCTTCTTCTTCCTGAGGTCAGATTTTAAACTGCCCTACTTAGATATCAACTTAACCTTAGAGGATGAGATAGAATTTTCTTTTCAGTGTTCTTTCCTATAATTGTAATTCAGGATATCCTTACGATACACGTATAAAGCTCCAATCCCAGATGACATAGGACAGAGTCCTGTATGCACATCTGCAGTACCTGGTGGCAGGGAGTTTCATAGTGTAATTGTCACAGGGAGAGCATTTATTCAATGTTTTCAATTCCACCGTCTTTCATTAGCTTTCCTTTTACTCTTGCTTTATGATGTGTGTGGAATGGTAATGTCAGATCTATCTTCCCTGTCGTTTTAGTTCGGAATATGCCCTTTTGGTGTCCTTTGTTATTTGTCTCTTTTCGAAGACAAACTGTTTAAGTCTTACAATCTCTCTGTGTGTGATAGTTTCTCTATGCTTGTATTGCTTTTATTGTCCTCCTTTAGTGCAGCCTGTAGCATTCCAGAGGAGGCTGAATTAGAATGGATTGCACATCATCTTCCACTCATACCTAACACATCTTAATGCAATAGCAGTCCGAGCAGAGGCTCTCACTGAGCCTCCTGTGCTACAACAGCCAGGTCCAAACCTACCAGGAGTGCAAATCGTTTAAATTCTTTCTTTTCCCTTGCACTTCTACCCACTGTCTATTCACCCAGTATGGCAAAATTCCCCCAGAATTCTTCACAGGTTTCCCTGAACTGAATTTGTTATTTGCAAATACTTCTGCTTTGTTGTTCATCTGCACTGCCATTAATAAATATATTAAACTTCAGATTGAATATGAAACCTTGGGGCATTTTACTGGTCAATACATTATACTTGTCACAAATGATTAGCTTGTGAAACTGTGATGCTTTTGGATCATTAATCCTTTTTAATGTTTACCTTGTTACTATATTGTACAGATAAGAGGCAAACAACGTTTTTTGTGCTATGCACATATTTTGGTGCTAAATACAGGGAGAAAACTTGGGAACAAAAGCTACTTACTAATCCTTTTTTTTTGTTAAATCCTTTTTACTTGGAGCAATATTGTTAGTTTCACCACAACAAAATAAATTGTTTTTTGCCTGCTGAAGCCAGAGTGAAAATTTCACTCCAACATGGCAAACACTTAAACTGAAATCATGTTTTATGACTGCACATTAACACTGTCGTTCCCCTTTCCCTATAAAATACTGCTGATGGTATTAGATAACTCTGGCTTCAGTGCAAGCTCTGAGCTTAGTTTTTTCACTTTATTCTGTTTGGAAGGTTAAGCCCAAATATGAGCCCAGAGGTCCCTGTTCATCGCTCTTGGAATCTAATGAGTTCTAAATAGGTTATGGGTCTCTTAAAACAGCAAACAGCTTCACAGCCTAACAATGCCACCTGTTCTTAAGATGAAATCTTCTGAATCCTGAATTCCCCTGAAACTAGCACCTATCCACACACCTCATTCCTGACAGATGGAAACTGAGGGTTCCAACTCTCTAAAAATGCACCAAGGCAAAGACACTGTTTGCATACAAACTGCAATAAGGTCTTATGATCACCAGGAAGGATTTGTGTCTTTCTTTCCCTTCAAAATTAAACTCCAACCCTTATTTGGCATAAGGAATGACAGGTGAAACCTCACATGTAATGAAAAAATCCTGCATTTCCTTTGTGAAGAAAAGGCCAATCCTCCTCCCTGATGGTATCCCTGCACATGCCCTCAGTGGAGACCCAGCATCCTTCCCGTGGCCTTGCCTTACTCCAGAAAAGTCACTGTGCTTACCTTGGACTGTGACTCACACACACAAGTGCTGTGTGCACTCACTGTTATTTCCAAGTGTTAATTACCTACAGCTGCATCTGGAAATAGAGTGGAGAGGCAAATGAAAGTACTGGATGTGAAGTGCTCACAGGGCATATGATAAAGTTGCCATTTCAAGAAATGCTGTATGAGGGACCTTGTCTGGCTCTTCTGGTAAGGCAGGGGAAATAAGTAAACCTCTATTCTTATTGGAATGCAGCAGACTGTTGTTCCTGGATTATCTTTTCTACAATCAAGAGAAGTGACCTGACAGGGTAAAGGAGAAATGTGTTTAATTCTCTTGATGGACTTCACAGTCTCTTTAAAAAGAGGGAACATACTCAGTCCTCCAACCCCTGGCATATGAAGTGAACCCAAACAGTTCTCTCTCAGCCTCTTGCCTCACTAACGAGGCTGTTTCTGAGTCTGAACCCTGGCTGACACTGAAGGGCTCCACTGGTCAGACGGGACTGTGGTGCCATGGAGGCCTTGTCAGGACAGATGTGTCACTGCTAAGACTTCATGGCTTTTCTGCCCTTTTGTTTTGTACTGAAATGCAAAACACACAGGAATAGACACCCTTGTTAACAGTCTCCTTGTCACCTGCCGTATCTTTTGCAAATCAAGTTAAAGAGGAAGACATTTCAAAACTGGTTATTTCACTTAACTGCTCCTTAATGACTGTTTCAAAGATAGCAGTGTCCGAACTCTTGATCTATTACAAGATTCCCAATTTTTTTTTTCCTCTCAGAAAGGCTAGAGGTACAATTAAATGTCTTTATTTTTCTATCACTCACATTTAATACTGGGAACTGAACAAAAAAATCTATGTAGATGATTGGTATCCTTTAGTTGTTATCAGGAATCACTTTCTAAGCAGTTGGATTGGGCTTTAATATTCACCCACCTATCCTTATCAATCATTCAACATTAAAGTACTGGTTTCTAATGATACCTTTCTCATGTTTGTTTTTCATCTTTTGGGATAGATGAAGCTGGTGCTGCACACTAGGGTTTTACACCTGGTGGCCAAACGTTATATATCTGTTTTTAAGGCCAGTGAGTGTTCCACACCTGCTTAGTTGCTTTCTCATTAATAAGATAATGATGCATTCCGTTGTGGCTTTCCCACCCCACAACACTGCTTTGAACTGGATCATTAACTGCAGTGAGCTCCATTCTAAATGAAAATTGCTTTCCAGGTGTTGAAATTCATTATCTCACTGCAGTGGAAACAAAGATAGAGGTAATTTGATTATATATATAATGTGAAACCAAACAAATTGTGGTGTAAGTAGACAATTCCACGACTGGGAGTCATAAGGATTTAAGTGTAACCAGGACAAAACCAGGACAAGAAATTAATAAACACATGAGAAGTGAATAAAGGAATGCTGAATTATGTCTCACCTAAGATAAAAGAAGACAATACAGATTTTAATGGTGCCAGAAGGATACTGCTCCTCCTGGATGTCTTATCTGAAATCTTCCATGCCAAAAGACAATACATGGAGGACTTCTTCTAGGACAGGAAAGGTCATTCTGATCTTGCACAACAAAACCAAGTCTAAGTGTTTAGTCTCAACTATTCCATGTACTAAACAAAAAATGAACCTATCTTTATCACTGCTTCTCCCAATTGTGAAAATTGGGTGATTAGTCTTTTGTAAAAGGATTTCTCAATATTCAGGTGAAAAATGTTGTGGGTTTTGTTTGTTTGGGTTTTCTGGTTTGTTTTTTTTTTGGTTTGTTTTTAAGAAAGATACAGCCATTTTTGAGTTTATGAAGTGTCCAGATTTTACTTTCTTGTGTTTGGTCAACCACACCAGCAAGTGCATAAAATTGTGATTTAAAAAAACTACTATGGGTTAAAAAATTATGGGTAGAAAATAGTCCTAGTTCAGCTATCCCCAGCTTCTACCCAAATCTATGTGATTTCATAAACACTTCATATGAAGTAGGATCAGATCCAAAGGGTTGAAATAATGAAAATAATAAGGATTGCCTACAGCCTGGGAGTGCTTATAAGCAGTAAGTAACGTTAATGCCAATATCCCCTTAGGCAGGTGAAAATGGAATTGTAACTGGTGTGATGAGAGTTCTGTATTGCTAATAAACCCATGTCAAGGTGTACTCGTGTCTCTGACTATGTAATACAATTTATATGCATATTTATTAGTGGCTTCAGATACAATTCAACTTTCTCAAAAGCAAAGGAAAATTGTAACAAGAGTTTCTAAAAAGTGATCAGAGGAAGGGTGAATCTTGAAGAAAGCAGATAGGAAGTTCTCTCTGTAGCAGTATTCAGCAAGTGATTTTTTTTTTCTTAATACCATATACCTGACATTCAGTTAGTGATGTGGTGTGTGAGCTGCATGGATATACTGCTAGGGCAGTGTTTGATCTTGGATCAGATGGCATTAGACCCCCCCACCATTGCTGGGTGCTCCGCATTCATGTTTTAATAATACTGGAATTATTGGGCTACTTTGCTGACAGAGATGGTGTGAAGTGGTTTTCAATTCCTCGTTCTCTCTCTTTTCTCCTTTTCTCTCACCCTCATTTTGAATCCCCTTGGTGAACAGAATCTGCAGAAGAGGAGACAAGTCAATTCAGTGTGTCTGATGAGTGCGGACAGCTCCGCAGTGACACTGGGACATCTCTACATTCTGTGATGGTGAAGTGTCAGGATCTGGATCAGAAACATCCATTTTCTTGACTCACTCTGATGTTCCCTTTCAAAATATGACATATGAAACTGCAACTTTTATTTCTAAAGTTCTCCAAGGCACAAGGAAATAGGTAAAAATAGAGGAGGATAGGTATTTGTGATTTTTGCTCTGCTGCACATTTAGGCCCACGCAGAAGAGTTTCCAGTGATATCTGTGCAACTGTATTCCTGGACTGGTTTCAATGAGCATAGCTCTAGGAAATCAGTACAACAATCAGTACTTTTATCA
Source organism: Orthonyx spaldingii (assembly GCA_013397795.1). Taxonomy (NCBI): domain Eukaryota; kingdom Metazoa; phylum Chordata; class Aves; order Passeriformes; family Orthonychidae; genus Orthonyx; species Orthonyx spaldingii. Next base: position 142,429 of record VZTJ01004657.1, on the reverse strand, counting down.
GCTGAGAATTTTTTTCAAAAACCAAGTTATATTAAGCTCAGGACTACAGAAGGGCTGCAAATGCATCTTGAACTATACAAATATAGTATTATATTTAGTGCATTATTTGCATTAGTGCAAATATGTACACTGAAAGTAGTCATTCTTATAGTTTTTAATATTACAAATACATTTCTTTATTTTATTTATTTATTAGGAAGTACCAATGCTTTCAGTCTGCCTGACACTGTTCCAGTGTCTTTCATTAAGTCCTGCTGCACTACTTCTTTGAAGCATGGGCAAAAAATGCCAAAAAAAAAATCATGAACCGTAATGATTTTCCATAAGATTGGGCCGGGTGGGATTACAAACAGAGCACCTGCAGTAAATGCATCACATCTTGTATACCAGGGAAAGCACTTCCTGTCTTTTCCACATTTTTCAAGGAAAAGTCATATTTAAAATTCAGCAACAGCCTTTCTTGAAATCTGTACTAATAGAACTGTTGAGCTGTGTTTAACAGCTCAGCTGCGCTTGTAAAACTTCAGCTCTGTCTAAGCAGGTGCTGTGGGAATCCCCAAACCTGGGCACTGCAGAACAGAATGGATTTCACCTCACCCAACACCCACCACAGGGCAACACCCCCGAGGAGGGGCACAGGGGCTGTGTTGTACCTGGATGTTGATTCCTGAGGAGCAGACAGGAGCTGTGTTGTACCTGGATGTTGATTCCTGAGGAGGGGACAGGAGCTGTGTTGTACCTGGATGTTGATTCCTGAGGAGGGGACAGGAGCTGTGTTGTGTGTGTGGATGCTGACTCTGACCTGTGTTTGTGTTTCATCTGAGAACAAGGGGCTTATTCTGCTTTGGGCTGTGCTGTTAAAGTCTGGTCTTCCCTCACACTGAAACTGTAAGAGCAAGGCTGACCGAAGAGAACAGTTGACAGCTGCTATTTTAATGTCTTCACTCTGGCTCTTATCTACCACTGTGACAAGCTCATAATGTATTCATTGTTTACAGATTTCTGAGTTTGTAGAAAACTCTTTGTCATATGAGAGCAGATATTCAAGGGGTCTCTAGCTGTCCCCAGGAGCCTGCTGGGAGTAGGGAGTATTCCATACCTTCTGCTTTCATAGGAGGGAAAATGCCTCATCCACACCAGTAGCAGTGAGCCATTGTTGCTGTGGCACCACAGTTGGTGAGATAAGATAATTATGAAGCATTAACAGAATGCATGCAAAATTAGTTGTAGCTCACAGAAGGAAAGAGAATTCAGCAAACTATTAAAAATATTCATTTTCAGCCGAACCTGTCACAACTGCAGAGAGAAAATGCTAATGAAGTGTGAATATGTCAAAAAGATGTAAAAAGAAGAAACGATCAATTGAACACAGTAAATATCCAAATAACAAATATTCTATTCAAATGTCACAGATCTGTAAACCAGTTTTGTTTCTGGGTGCATACATGGACATATGACGTTCAGCAGTAAGATGAAATCTGGAAGTGAGTTCTTTTGAAATTAACCATTCCCTCAAAATCTCTAGAACTTATTGATTATAAATTTTATTATGTAAATGTAATAAAAAAATCAGATCAGGAATCTTTTTATGAGATTGCACTGTATGTATAGAGGTTGCTTGCTTGTGGATATAATAATTCCCACACATTGAAAGCCTCACAATGAATGGGCCTTGGAACTTGTGCTGAATTTTGGCCCATTAACATCAATCATTCCGGATGTACTGGAACATTAGGAGCTCTTGCTGAGACATGAATTTATGTAAAAACAGACACTATTCTGTCAAAGCAGAAACCTCTGCTACTTTAAAATATATATATATATATATACTTAGAACAAGAAATTTTTGGCTCTGTACTTTCAAAGACAGAATATTTTTATTTACATTACAAAGGTTAAAATTGTGTAGAGGTGGTGCTTTTAGAACAATCTTAACTGCTTTGTTATTAATACATTTTATGTGAAGATAAATACTCCAATGACTAGGAAACTTGTTTGCTCCTTCTACTCCAATGTGAATCTGGTGCCACATGGGAGTTCTTCATTTTAATTAATTATCATACCTGAGAATATTTTGTAGCTCAGTACAGATATGCTTGCTTCCTTTAGCAAGAAGAAATTGTCAGATGGTCAGGAAATCACCAATATTTAACTTAAACTTGGAATTTTCACTAGGATAGAATTTTCTGTAACTGCACAAGAGGACTATTACAATGATTAGATGGCCACTACCTTATGCCTGTAAGTGTTGTCTTTGGATACTGTAATGTTTATGTAAACTTTATTTTGCATGTTGCACTGTCTTACTACTCTGTATAATGAACAGAGAAAACACTTTGAGATACCTAAGATTTTGGGCCTCACCTCTTTGACTTTTCTTTTTCACACAATTTCAATCCTCTTTTAAATAGCACATTTTTGAATGCAGCACTTCAAGTAAGCCATTTGACAAACTAGCTAAATATCTTTAAATGGGTTAAGTACAATTGAGAAATTGAGCTTGAATTATGTTGGCACATAATATTGAACATGTAAGACAGGAGGGTAAAAATCCATCTTATGCATGTAAATGAATAAAGCACAGAAGACTGTGGAAGGGAGAAGGACATTGAAGAACAGTTTTGAAATATCCATTGATTTGTGATTGTGGTGATAACTGACAAATTGTCTAAAACACTTCATATGAAGACCAGCAAAACTGGGCAGAGGTGATTTTTATTCTGCTTAGCCTACACAGTCTAAGAATTGTTGCAAATCCTTTGGTAAATTCATCATTTTATGTCTTGCCACTTGACAGTGTTCTCTAGTTACAAATACTCCTACTTCACCAGATGGAATAAGAATATGGGAATAACTGTTAGAGTACTGCATGTCCTGTGAAAAGTGAGAGAATGATACTTGTGGAAATATTACTTCATTGTGATGAAGAACGGAGAGAGAATGTTTTAGGGAAACCCTCATGGATGGGCTGTCACCTCACTGCACTGCTCTAGTGAAGTGGGTCTGGTACAGGATGGTTGATATGCAGAGCACTTTAAGAAAGGTAGTTTGTGACCTGCATTTCAGAACTGATGCTCCCTGAGCAGTCACGTTCACGTGTGACTCACACACACCTTGTACAGGTGCCTGAGCTGCAGCATAAAGCAATTCCCTTCTGTTTTCTGTGGATTGTGAATGCAGACTGCAACGTGCTCTTGACAATGTGTCTAACAACACAGTGCCTCACGCCTCAGGACAGAGAAACAGAAGGGGCCAGTGCTAGACTGTGTTTGAAAATCAAATTATTTATAAGGAAGATTGAGGACAAATTTTCTCTAGGTTTTTTAGCATAAATAGTTCTGCTGAATTTAGCTTAGTGATGCTGGCACAATTTCTTTTTGTCTTTCAGCTGCTCTGTAGCCCTTTCCGAATTTTGTTCAGATTAACTATTTTCAAGTATTGTTTTGAGAGAGATCATAATTTAGCAGAAGGGGAAATAAAGGCATCTGGCTAGACTCTTCTTCAAATAACCATGGCCAAGAAAGTCGTTAAAGCAAATTAAAAACCAAACATGGTTTTCTCACTTCTTTACTAAATGCCACAGTTATTCATCTCTGAAAATGGACAAACACAATCTCAGTCAAGCTGTCATTATGAAGAGGAATGGACAAGTTGTAATTTGCATGCTAATCAAATTCTTATTTATCAGTCTCAGCTGTGCTGGTTTGGTAGGCATATGCCAACAAATTTAACAAACATTTTGTCTTCCAAAGAGCAAAGTCTATGTTTGCTTGCCTTCTCCATAAGTGATTTTTAATACACACTATTAATGAAAGACAAAATAAAATACAATAAAATGAAAAGATTGGTCTTGCTGAGGGCACGTCTTGTGACACAATATTGACAAATGGCTGTATGACATCTGAATAGAAAAGACTTGATGGTAAAACTAGTTTGTGATAGAGAGAATTGCAGTTTTTTGACATTTGCCTGAGGTACCTGATGACAAAAAAAGAATGATCACAGGGATGAGTAAGACAAAAGTTTAGTAAATTCCATCAAGATGAGTAAAAATGCTTTGAAATCAGACTGCTTTATTGATTTATTTTCTGTAGTGTCACTACAAATGCTATCTGAATATCTGAAACCATTGGACAGTTATTTGATGTCTAGTACTCTCTCTTGAGATTCCCATGTCTGTCTTGTTTTCCAGTGAAGTTCCTGTAAAACAGTCTTTAGCTTTTGGTGTGCTTTAATTCAGTCTGTTACCTTATGGGAGATGGTTTTGACTTTCTTCATGTTAAAGGTAGTTTTGATATGTCATTTGGAAGTGCAACATATCTTGCAATGGGTAAGCTTGTTAACGAAAAAAGGGAGAAATTCCAGGGAAGAGGGGCAGTGATGAGGGCAGAGGTGGGGCTGGTTTTAGCTCTGTGGTGTGGTGGTGCTGCCTGTTTCCCTGTCCTGCTGTCCCAGCAAGAGTGAGCTGCTTAAATCTGTGGAGATTGAAGGCATTAGTGATGGCTTAGCAAAGCAGAGCACACTGGCAGCCGATGTGAGTTGGCAGCTGGTTTGTGTCACGAATCAGAACAGTTTCCCCCATCTCTGCTGTTGCTGTGTTGCAGCCAGAGCGGGGTGATCCAAGCCCTGGGCTTTCTCCTGTCCATCCATAGTTACCTGTGGCGTTCAGCACTGCCGGACCTGGGAACACCAGGTTCTGTGTGCTGCATGATAAACACAAAATAACAGCATCTCGGGTTCCTTGCTTTGTGTCCTTTGAAGACAGTCCTTGTTCCTGAGTCCAGATCCCAGGTAAGCACAGGCCAGCCAGACCCCTGTACGGCTAAAGCACTGTTGCCTGCATATTATAGGTGTTGATCTTTTGGCTCAAAGTGGAGCTGTGTGTGAGCTTAAACAGCAGAATAATAAGATTAACACAGGTCCAGGGAAGCTGAGGCTGCCCCATCCCTGGAAGTGTTCTGGGCCAGTTTGGATGGAGATTTGAGCAATGGGATCTAGTGAAAGGTGTCTTTGCCCATGGCAGGGGATTGAAATGAGATGATCTTTAAGGTCCCTCCCAACTATTCTATGAGTCTGTGATAGCAGTCCTGTATCTCTTGTTAGAAAATATCATTGGTCAATTTGTTTAAAGGCTTTACTGACTTCAAGCATTCAGTACTTCTAAAATCAACCTCTGCTGTTAATATAATTGACTTATTTTTTTAATACTTACTTGCCTTTAGCAAATAACATTAAACAACTTTTCTAATGACCATTTTGCTAACTCAGATCTTGCTGAGGGTAAGCTGCCTTTTATCTTTGCCTTTCAAAAAATAATCTTATCCTAAAACTTCTCCAGATTCCAAGCATGGATTTTAAGTGGTGATTTCAGGACATGGCCTGTTTACAGGTGGCTTTAATCGAGTAATGCTTACTTTTCTGGGCAAATCCCTTCAGGGAGTTTATGGGTCACCAATACTGGATATTTAGGAGAAATAAAGCATTGATTTTGTGCCATAGTTGACGTTTGCCTTGCTTTTGGAGCTTTAGCCTAACCCAAGTACAATGAGTGAAGGAATTTAATGTCTTTGGTTCTAGTAGGACTTAAAGTTTACAAGTTCAGTTTCTTAGGCTGTATCCCCATTGACTTACACAGAGAGATCAGAATGATTTACAATCACTGCTGGACTTTAGAATGATTCCCAGAAGTCTAAGCCCAGAGGTACTTCAATAAGCCACTGTAATAAGATATTTTATTGTTATGGCTTTGAATGTCCTGGAGTGTACGGTAATTCAGATATAAAATAATTAGAGGCAATTAAAGACCATTATAGTAAGGATTACTTTGCGCTAATGACAGACTCTTTGACTGGAGGAAAAATACTTCTAAAGTCATTCAGGGAACATGATACCTAGTCAAGGTGGGAAAAGGAGCACATGTCTGAGATTTGAGTGGGAAGAAGCCTAAGAAGCCTAAATAATTGAGGACTTTTTCTTTCACCATGCTCTCCTTTTCTTTAAGTATCCCCCAAATTCCAATATATCTTATAATTAAACATTTTGTTCATTAAAGGTATTCATTAAACTACAAAAATAGTGTACAAGTTTATTTCATGAAAAGGTATTTCTCAACACATAAGAAGAACAGACACAATGTTTTGTGTTTAGCTACTGATTTTTGATAGTGTTTTGTTAAATGTATTAAAATCAATAATGCTAATTTTCCACCTCTGTCAGTAAAACGTTTTAAGTAAAATAGATATTTTATTTATTTTTAAATATAAGTCAGCAACCCTCAAGAGTCTGTCAGGAGAGAAGGTATTCTGCTTAGACTACTTGAAAAATATATATCACAGATATGCTAAGTCTTGAACTCTTAGGATTACCATAGTCACTTCTAATTTATATTGTGTTTGAAGAAATACATTATATTGGTGATGTGACATTTTTCCTTGTGTGGAAGAAACATTGTAAAATTCTGAAGTTCTAAAGCACCCTCTGACCAGTACTACTGTTTTCTCCAAAAGCAGAGTAGGACACAAGAGCTGGCTAAAAGGAGAGGCTTGTTATAAGTTTGATAAACTGTTATTTTAGTTTATGCACAGCTGAATAAGACTTACCTACCAAGTTACAGAATTACTACATATCTAATAGTAGTAGAACATATCTGATAGAGTTACATAACTGCTGTTTCTTCCCCGAGAGCCCCAAAAAGTACAGACTGTGCCCAGTATCTGAAAGCTTCCTTTCAGTCCACTTTAAATTCTTATTGTACTCACTGCTAGTCACTGCACTGCTTGTAACTCATTCTTGCCTCTTTCTTATTTGAAGAGAAGCCTGTAAAGAAATAAAAAGCCATGAACAAAGGTAAAATGAGTAAACATTTCTTTAGGTACAACTGTGCATGTGAGATATTCCATGTAAGCAGTTGTCCTTCTGAGATCCATGCCTCTGTCTCTCACAGCAGATTACTCTGCAAGAAGCCACTCATAAAATTCTCCAAATAAGTGATTCTCCTCTTTTATAAGTAAACATGAAAATAAGTGGTTTTGCAAATATCCAGCAGGAGAGGTGTACAAATGTTAGTGCATCCAACTGCTTTAATACCTCACCATTGAAAAGAATTCCGTTTTACCAAGCCGAGTGCCACAGCATTGCCAGATCCTCACCTCCAGTGATGCTGGAGGAAAATGCAGCTTTAAACACATAAACGTTGGAAACTAAGTAAAAATATTTGTGCATCCATGAAGAATGCAAGTGTTAACACAGCTTTTATGTGCAACATAAAGACAAGCATATAACTTAAATATTGCTCTTTATGTGAAAATAAGCAATTTTGTGTGTGATTTCTTTCTAGCTGTCTTTAAATAAAGTGACTGTTTCTCCTCTGAGAAGTTTTTAAAACAAAAATGATAAAATTTAATCCCTGCAAATGGGCTGTAATTGCAAATTTTAGCAATACTTGTGAAGAGGACCTAAGTATGGAATTTTCTCTGGGATCTTTTTACAATCTGGAAAGTAAGAACTCTAATTTCCAGCGCTGTCCGTGATAGGAATGGCTGGCTGCTATAGAGTAAAATCCTTTCTGTATCCATATTTTCTAAGCTGAAAGACCTTGACAGAGAGTGGTAGATTTATAACCTTACAGAAACTATTACTTAGGCTGTAGTTATGAGAGACATCCAGTGTGAGAAACGTTACTAAAGTTGTAAACATAAGTAAGAAAGTTGTGTGCATTAAAAATGTAAAACAATTGAGAATATTTCCTACACTTCTGAGTGATGCTCCATATATCTCATTTTGGGCACTACTGCAGAAGGTATATCTGCTGCAAAGTCCTGTACATCCTCATATCTATTCAGAATTCACCATGATCTCCTGGAAAGGGACAACATAGTCACTCTTTAAGGATCTAAGAATAATAAAACTTCCACTGAGGTGAAAAGAATCAGTTTTTCTAGTTTTACGGATGAAAGGAAGTGAAGCATCATCTTATTGAGTTAAAAGGCAGTACATGTAAACCATTTAAATTGCCACTATGTCAGCCACAAAAGCTCTGTCTTCAGATCATGATATCAGTATCCAATTCCTACAGTAATTCTTCAGGCAATCACTGTTCTCAGAAAATCCTTCCCTTATTTTGTAAAGAGTCATGAGTCTGGAAGATGATTTTTGCCCTTTAGCTGAAGAAATGGGAATTGGAAACAAATACTTCATTCACTGTTGTTCCAGGCAAGAGCATGAGCGCTTATCACTGTAATCACAGCTAAGAAGAGATTGAAAAAGATGAAGGAATCTCTTTAGATCTGGTAAATTTTATAGCCTCAATTAGATTTTGACTTCCCTAACTTTGCTTATATGCAAAAGAAGTTATTTTTTCTTTATTCTTTATTAATTTTGTAATGAAGGGAAAAATCTCTTTTAAAATAACAGATTTTTTTCTTATTAACCAAACATCATGCTGCTGTATTTACTTAGTTAATTTGATATGTATTTGTATTAGCATCTTTTCTATATTAGATTGACTTACAGTGTTAAAAGCGAGGCAAAATAAGCTTTGAAAAACCCATTCTTAAATTGATAACTGCAGGGTCTCTAGTGAAACTCTCCAGGTTCTTCTGGCTTACACTTGATTTGCTTTAATAAGGGTTATGGGGAATGAAAAACTATTGAAACTGCATTTTTAAATGCCTGGCAACAGACAGGTGGAAAAGACTTAGAATTACTATTTTTCATTACTGAGGGCCCCTTAGGACTGCACTGGAAAGAATCCTGTCTGCCCCAGATAAGAGTCTCCCAGCAGTTTAATGTGCCAATCAGTTGCGCTCAGCAGCCCGGAATCATCATATTGCAGCTATTGAATAGTTCCAGACCATATGCTCAGAAGGATGGGAAATGTGGTGTGTGTCACACTTCCAAAGAATGATGATGAAGAGCATTAATATGCTGATGAAGAAGGAAAAGAAAAAAAGAGAGAGAGAAATCTTGAAGAAGCAAATCCACCTGTGTTACTGAGCCTGACAGATACGCTGTACTAACTCTTCTATTTCGTATATAATTATAAATTTGAGTTACCATGAGGCCTACATAACACCGAATTACTTGGTATCTTCCTTTCTCCTCCTCTGCCAATATGTTCTCTCATTTGATTTTTAGACAGAAAAGAGTTAAATCAGAATCCAAATATCAATAAAAGATGCAATGAGCATTTTATCCAGCTGGCAGCCTGGAGATTATTTGTGTGCATTTGGGGTCTAATTACTGTACAACAACTGAGTGATGGACCAAGTATGGCTCCATTCATATTAAATACCACACTAGGAGCTTGAGGGAAGAACGATAATGAGGGTTCAGGGAAAATGAAATAGAAGTAAGAAAATGCATTCCTATATATATTTTATCCTTTCTAAAACAATCACAGTGACATCATCACATAACATACGGACAGGGAACGGGCAAGTGAACGACAGGCCACAAGGAGCTGATCTTGTAGCCAGCTTTTTCTGGGAGCCTCACCCAGTGGTCTTTAATGCACAAAACTGTAGCAAATTAGGAGTTGGTATATGCAGATGAAATTCCAGCAATTTCTATATTTACCATAGAAAATCTTCACATCTCTCCAATTTTTTATAAATTCTACTAACCTATATACAGGAGGAGCAGAAATGCAGTATGGGAAGAATTCCAGATTTGTTATTTAAAACAACAGAACAAAACATCAAAGAATGATTTTGCAAATGAGATCTTTTAACCAATAAAAAAAACCCCCGTGCCCTTTGAGGAAACAGGGAATTCCAAGTAACCTGAAAAATAATTTTTAGTTGAAGCTAGCCACACCAAAGCCTTAAAGATATGTCTGTATTTAATGATCTTCTTTGATATCATTACAGCAATAATTTTTCATAACATAGGCATAGATGCACTAAATTTGCCAGGATTGTGAGGTATAATGGTTTGTTCTTTTCTAAAGAGCACTGAAATCAAATTCACAGATTCAGACAGCTTTTAAAAACTGAGTTGTCTGCAGGCTGAATAGATGTCTTACTTTGGGAGGATGCTCTCATTTTCCTTTGTCACTGTAACAAAAGTCACTGATTAACAATGCATTCAATTGTTATGAGGTAAATTACAGGATTTTTCACATTTGTTCTTTTTTATGTCATCTTTTTGGCTTTCTGATTACTCATGAATTTTCCTTAGTACTTTTCTCTATTCCCAAATAAAAATTAATGTTATATATTTTGTTTCAGTCTATATGAGGTTAAGTTCCAGCCTAGTGGAACTAAATGAATGTTGGCTCTGATTGTGTAGAGAAGAGTACAGATTATAATTTTTAAAATATAATATCTTAACATGAGGCAGATTCTCTCAAAGTAGTGCCTCCCTCTGATTTATGATTATTAGGGTTTGATTATGATTCATATAGAAGATGTCCAACTGCTGATTTGGAATCAAAACCTCGTACCAAAAGCCTGCAATAGAATAAATTTAATGTGTTTTGACTTTGGTTTTCTTCCTCTTCTGAACTGTGCTTGTACTGTTCAAGAAAGACAGTTGAGTGTGTTCATTCTGTTCCTTAAGATTTACAATGTTGATAGACCTTAGTTAACTTTAGTGATCAGATAGACATGGTGGGTTTGTTTTTATGGGTTGTTACCAGCATAGCTGTTCTATATTACACTGAGGACATTGTTGCCATTGATGTCACCAAGGAAATATTTTGTCTTTCCCACTTCATGTTTTCTTCAGTTTATGAGAATATATTTTCAATTTGTATGGGGTGAAGGTGTCAAAAATTATGAGTGACAGGTATGGAAATCAACCAGTACAGTATTCTACTTTGGAAAGTTTATGAAGAAAATGACGTTATTAAAGCTTTTGTGTCTTTAACTTATTCAGCAGTGTTTACTTTTCTACTTAATTACTTGCTTTCAGGTTTTTTCAGGTTTTGAAATTGAAGTTTATTCTTGCATTTTCTTTGCTATACTAGCAAATTTCTTTTCCAAACCAGTGAACAAACCAACTTAGTTTCTAAAGGCTTTGTGTCTCCTGTACATCTATAAGATGGAGTCACCTGCCTTTCATGACCTGTACTTTCCAACATCTTTCCATCTCATCAGGTACCTCTCTGAGATGTGAAATATCCAGTTTGACAAAGTCAGATGTTTCACCACTTAGTATGTGTTTGCTTTTCTTACCAGAGCCGGTACATATTACTGAACGTGAAATTTCAGGGTGCATTTCTCAGAATCTCTTCACCATGATGGTGAAGCCAGTGTGGCACTTTGAGGTTGCAGCGTGCTGCTTGGTGCTCACTTCCACATTATCAGTTGGGGTTGGGTTTGACAGAGAAGTGATATTATGTCAAAATGCCTGGACTTCAATCTGTGTTTGACCGTGCAACTTGTAGTAAATTTTCTTACCTTCCTTGACACTTGTTCATTGCAATCAAACCAACTCTTGCCTTCATTTGGAGCAAACACAAGTGCTATACCTGCTGTAGTTAGTTCTTTAAGATAGAAGAGTATGAAGCTGGCTAACAATAAGTGGAAGCTGTGCAGGTACCTTGTGTGCTGAAAGTTTTTTCTGGAGAAATTATTAAATGCATTGAATTCCACATCTGATCAATATAAAAAGTAGTCTGGCTGTTGCTGGACCTGGCAAACATTTTCATCAGATTTGGCTTCAATCTGCAGTGAGACATGTTTACAGAACTAATTTCTAAATGCTTCTCTTATCAAAGGAAATTTTTATTATTTTTGATAAAAAAGACTATTTCCTGAAGTGCATTATTTAAAATTGAAATAGAAAGCTGTTTTCTTTCAGCTCCTTTGAAAATTCCCTAAGAACCTTTCCTCGAACAAAATATATTCTCTTTGATTCAAACAGGCCTGCTTTCCGCACCTAATGAAGTATCATTGTAACACTACAGGTTTTAATTCTTTTCCCATTATCACCTTAACTCTAATTTTACCAGAGTTTCCTATGTGACTGATTCCTTTGTTCAGAATGTGGCTTTCTCTCAAACAAAGAAGTTGAACCAGAATTTTTGAATTTATGGCACACTTGTTAAAAAGCTGCATTGCATAGCCCCAGGTAGCAGCTACTGAGCAGGGTTCCAGGTACCAGGCACACACACCCAGCCACGTGTGTGGGATCCCTCAGGGGCTACATCCATGCCTTCCTGTTCAGCTGAGCCAGAGCTGTCACTAAATTCTGGGGCCAAGGGCAGCAGCAGGACCTCCTTCCCCTCTGAGTTACAGAGCAGCTCGTTGTGCTCGCCCTGGGCACTGCACACTGCAGGAATGGCAGACGCGGGGCTGCAGATGTCAGGCAGGGAAACAGCAGTTCAAGGGACCTGCTCTGTTCCAATCCAGTTTTCCAGATGTCAATGCTTGTTCCCTTTTGGTTCAAAATCAGTCCGTTTGAATCTTCAAATTGCAGCATTCTGCCTTCCTCGCCCTTCAGTTCCTATTTCTTCTTGCTGCCCCAATCTCATTGCAGTACTGCATCTTCTGGAGCACTTTCTCTTACTTTTGACTTTACAGGGAATGTGGCCTGGCAAAGTCGTGCCTTTCTTCCAGTTCCTCCTTCAGCTTCATTCCATTAGAGTCAAAAGTAAGTGTGATTATAGTAAGTGCAGTTATTGATATATTTTCTTCATTTTGGGATTGGACCATCTAATTTGGCAGCTTTTGAAGTGTGTTGCCTAGCCCAGATGGGAAACATTTTGTAGAAGGGATGAGGTTTGTGTTTGAAAGTGCCAATGAAATAACAAATAAATAAACAAAATTCAAACTGTTCTCATTTCAAGGTGGTTCATTATTTAGCCAGAGAATTGAAAGACTGCAACAGTACATATTAGAGATTTTTTTTGTTTGTTTTCATGTTACTCTGTGTTGGTCTAGGTTAGGGCTACTTTGTGAGTGTGAAATGAGACATTAAAAGAATTGGTGGACTATATTGTAAATTTTTTCCTTCATAAAAAGAGTAGCAAGTGGAGTCATTCCTCTATTTACTTAATTTTGATATTGTATGACTTGTTACATTTTCTTCCTACATGTGGACAGGTGGGCTTGTGGCCAACGCTGTGACCAGAACATTAATGCTCAGTGATATGGACTCCTCAGTCATTCTAATCTGGGAATGAGAACTATCAAAGCAGCAGTTTAGTCCCTGCTCTCAAAAGGCACAGAATTACCCATTTGTCCACTGAGTTATGCAATTGATGGTCTTTTAGGAAAGACACCTGTTTGCTTTTCAGCAATGTTGTGCTTATTCTTTAATCATTTGAATACAGAGTCATATCGATTTAGATTAAATTTAGGAGGAAAACAAGGCTTCAGGGCACGGTCACTGTGAGAGGCATCAACAGAGTGCTAAATACATGGAAGTTTTTTGCAAGATGGAATGAAAAGCTGCACTGGTCTGTTGTCTATGCTTCCCCTCCCAGTTCTAGCTGTTTACACACTTTCTTCCTTCAGGAGATAAGCAGGATAATTTTGCTTAGTCTGAACTGCTCATTCACTTAAATAATTTGTTCAGTGCTGAATCGAACTGAGTGCTAGGGATACATAAGTTCTGCATTCCATTGCCAGCCTTTCAGCCATTTTGTCAGCTCCTTGACCAAATGTGGGACAGGTAAGTGTTTGCAGTGTCTGACAAAGTGGATAATGGAATGGGCCTCCTTAGACTCTGCAAAGCAGCTGTGTGAAATGTTAATGTTATTGTGTGGGACAGCTTGTGCATGTAGGCAGAAAGGGGAGTGCAGGCATTATCAAGGATAAATTTGTTTTAGCATATTTGGTATTGTTTCAAAAACATTTTTCCCTCACAAATAAATTGCATATGGATAAGGGGTTCTGTTGTGCTGCTGACGGTTCATATTATGGTGTACACATTCTTCCTTCACTCTGCTCAACACTACACCTGATAGGAGTGCATTAAGCAAGGTGACTTTGTTCTGTCTTTCTTTCTCAGAGAGATACAATAACTATGATAGTTTATTTGTTTCTAGATAACATTGTGTTTGTATGTTTGATATGAAAGTCGGTATGAACAGATGTGCTCCGTTCTTGAAACAAAAGGTAAAGAGATTTGTCTCCCCAGGCTGAGATGGAGTTCCTCGGTCCTGGAGCACCCTGAGAGTAGTTTGATGAGAGATGTTTAAAGAAGATCCCACAGGGTAAGAGGAGCAAACTCATCACTAGACTCCATTCTTATGGCTATCAAATGCCCTGATCCCAAGTCATCAGGCACTGATAATAATGACTATGTGGAACTTCAATGTTACCTGAATATCTGTGAGAAACGACTTTAGATAGAAAAGTCTTCTGTGTTTCCCTGTGTCGTCAGTGTTATTGAGGAAGAACAGTGAGACATTTTGGACAGCTGGAGTGTAATAGCTGTGGTAACAGAAGTTTTATTTTGACCACATCACCAGTGGGTGAAATGAAGTTCAATTAATCTTTTGTAATTTGTCTGTGGTGTCGCTCGTGTTGTCTGCTGACATGAGAAATGGAGCACTGTGTTACCTGTGCACTCACCACTGTGCCACCACCTGTGTGTGGAGACATGCACACCCTTAAGTGAAGATTATTTGGGGTGGTAGTTTTGGTTGCTTGTATTTGGGTTTATTGGTTTATTTTTAATGCTTTAAGTTAGAGTTTGGAGATTTTTTTTTCCCACAGATTTGGACCTATATATTTTTTTTATTATTATTTTGAAACAGGAGTCATGATGATGACAACAGTTATGGTTGCCCTTTTTAACAGACGATACCTATTGTACAACAGCTTAGTCAGATTAATTCAGTGCAACCTCCAGCTGAAAGGATGAGCTTTAAATAACATACCTCAGGTTCTGCTGATTTTGTTTAAGAGAAACAAATGAGGGTCAGCAATATTTCTTTACAATTCAAAAACTTTTAAGCATTATTATCTGCCTTGAAATTATTAAGTACCCTGTTACGCATTTACCCTGAAGTGTGTTTGTAAACATGCTTTATATAATTCATGTAAATACTGTGGCATGAGAAAATGTGATTTCAAAGATAAACTTGGTCCTAAATGTTCCTAGTTTCGGTAACCTTAGCCAAACACTGTCTTTAAGGTAATGTCACTCTTTTGATGAAGCTCAAGGCAGAGCTGTAGGAGGAAAGCTGTAGGTAGGAACATAATATGTATGAAATTATTAAATGCATAGCTTACACTATAAAACAGCATAAAACCCAAAAGGTATTTTTAAATCCTCTTGCTCAGGGATTTCTGAATGTAATTCCATATGTTCTCACCGAGATAAAAGTATACTCTGTGGATTACTCTAATTAAGCAATATTAGATACAGCTTAAATCTATTTTGCAAATATGCTTAATTTTAATAAATATCAGCATTCAGTTTCCAGATATCTTTTGTGTCTAGAGTCTCATAGATCCAGCTTGCTGAGCTTGGTTGAGGGTTCAGCAGGCTGGTAGTTTTCCCTTCTGTGTCCTGTGTTGTTTTTTTAAGTTCTGTTTTTGAAATATTTAAGTAGCAGACTAGAGGAGTAAGAGCAAAATATTAAAAAGCTGTAGAGCATTGAGATAAAATTCAGTAAAAATGGCCAAGATACCATAATTTAGATGCCCCACTGCAGCAAGAAGTGTTCTTTATTTCACTATGGCACTGACATTTTTGTTATGAACATTTATTCTCTCTTGGGGAAAGGTTCAGTGTATAATATCATGATTTTTTAGGCTGCTTGAACATGAGCAGCCCAATTAGCAATCGTTGCTAAACCACACACCTGTGGTTGACTTCAGTGGCTAGAAGTGAATTGCTTCAGGCTGGGCACAAGTGAAGCAGAGCTGCTGGGGGAAGCAGCTGGTGGGGATGAGCCAACATCCAGGCTGGGAGAGCCTCAGGAATGCTGTTTCAGCTGGCTCTGGGCTGGCTGTAAGGGCCCAGTGCCCATCTGTGGCTGGAGAACATCCAGAGTGCTCCTGCAGCTTCACCCAAGAAGGGTTTGGTGCTCCTGCCCCAAGTCTGCCCTCGGGATAACCACACTGGGGGAACTGGGAGGTCCCAAACCTGCCTTGAGCTCTTTGTTCCAGCCAGAAGTCTTCTGGTCTCAAAAGAGTAAAATTGAACTCTTTTTGTCTTTTGTGACAGACATTTCATGTGGACAGAAGAAATTGATTTTTAGAGGGTTGAGCCTGTGGAGTTTAGGTTTTGCAAAAAATTAGTTTTCTGGTTTGTTTAATTGACTTTCTAATTCCATTTAAAATAGGACCAAGAGGTATTTTGGGGGCACTTTCCTGTGATAGCTTTGCTTCTGAGGTTAAGAGCCATGTTAGAGATGTAGGACAATTAGAAGGGGAATGAACTTGAGAGAGTGGATTTGAGTCCACAAGTGAGGAAATATAATGAAGGAAAAAAGTTACTGTGTCTTCTTCTTGCCTTTATTTAAAATGCTGAGTACAGAAATGCATCACATGTGTGTTTTCCTCCTCAGTCTTATTTTTCCAATGCATTACAATCTGAGTGGTTCATCATATTTAAGCTTTTGATTAATATAGTTTAAGTTTTGAGATTTAAGTTACCACTGATCCAGATGCCAAAACCTTACACTGACCTTCCCCGAGTGAATCAAAACATTTAGTGTGACTCAAGATAACACTTAGAAATTTAAAAATGGTATAATTTGCTATAACATATTTCTATATGGAATCAAAAACTTTCACCTGCCATCTGGTGGAAAAAAAATGAAAAGCTACAATATGTGAACCTCCTAACTAAGGACTACACCTGTTTTGTACTTGCTAGTAGTATAGAAATATGCAGTGCTAGTTCTATATAAAGAAGATTTTACATTTACATTCCTGACTTTTTTTCCTGTGTGTGCTACAAGAATAAGAATTTTTTGGTCCTTTTTTCCTTCAATATCAATATAATAAAAGAGTAATTGGGTTCACCAGTTCTTCATATTTGCTTGAATATAAACTATTTACCCTTCATGGTCAGAACATTCTAGTAGGAAATAAAACAAGGCAGATGTGATAGGAAAACATAAAAATGTATTGATTAAAGCCTCTGGGAGCTTTGGTTCTACAGTAATATTTAATCATGTCACCTGCAGTACACTAAATAAGTTCTAAAAGTTTTCAATATTCCATATCACTAAATAAATCACAGAGGAACTCACTGGCTGCAGCAGTTCTCTCTTAATCAGGAATATTACTATAATGAGTGCTATATTTTTTCATTAGAATTATGGTTTTGAAAATAGGGCAGGAAAAAGTTCTTAACTTTACTCTTAGGAGAAAAATATCACTTAAGACTGGGAAATTTGTACTGCTGCCTGTGTGTAGTTAAGTTTTAAGTGTGCTTTTTTGGTAAGAAACAAGTAGCTGCCAGCTTTTAATTGTGATACTCCCACAGCAGGAACCACAGTGTTGTGTGTATTTGAGCTGGGTTCTCTTTGGGTACTTGTGCTAGTAAATGTTCCAGTTAAGGAAGCAATTCTACTTGCATGCTGGACAAGTGAAAACAAGCAATAAAGCAGTGAGATTAACTGTCATGGCTTTACTAGAATCTGTAGCTCTGACAACTTTGAGAATAAAACTCCTTTTACTACAAACTGAGGAAATAGAGTCTGAATATTTTAGAGATAACAAATATGAATCAACACTAATATTTTCACCCATTTCAGTCTGCCAGCCTCTTCATAGTCTAAAATAACTACAGTGGCAGCATTTAATTAGGCGTTATCCATAATTGGGAGTAATAAGCAATGTTGAATTTATGGTGTGTTAACTACCCACATTAATTTGTTATGTGGAAAAATCTGAAGCTGATTAGTTAGCACCTATAAAGACTTTCCTTTTGGGCACTAGAGTGTCCACCTGGGAGCTCAGCAGGAATGCTGAATACATGCTAGATACACAATCTACCCAGTAATCTTCTGAAGTAAAAAAAAAATCTCCCTATGAGCTTTTAGCCTTCAGAACATATTTATGCCAAGCTAGTCCATCTCCTCTGAGAGACTGAAATGTCCACAGTCTGTATTGATCTGAATGTTTGTGTAAAGATTTTATTCTTTAAGGTTGTGGTGTAGTTCTAGGAAGTTCAATATTAAAAAGTCTGGGAGTTTTACCTGCCCCTTAGGTTTTGTTCTAGTACACAGGGGATTCATTTTAGAGGATATAATAGGTCTTAAGCTTGTCAGTCTGCACTATTTATTAAACCATTAAACTGTTTTCAAGTTGTTTAATAAATAAATGATGACATTTTAAAATGTCATCAGGAGTCAATGAAAACTTCCAGACTCAGAAATTATGTAAGCTCAAAACACGCTCAGTTCTGATTTGCCCAAAACAGAAGTGAGGTGTCTGTGCACCTTTTGAAGATGCAGGTTAATGATCCATGATTAGCCCCAGTTACATTTTGTGTAGTTTAATTTTTCTTGCACTGTAATTCATTATTTCAAATAACCTCATATCAGTTATTGCAAACACCATTAACAGGAAAAAAAAAAAAAAAAACAACAAAAAAAACCCCCTAAGCCAAGAAAGACCAATGATAGGAAACGTAACACCAGGTTAATTCAGCAGATTTACAGAAGCAAATAATGCCTGAGCTTGGAAATATGTTTGTCTTTGTGTTGCTCCCAAAACAATGAACACTTAAGGGAAATGGAAGTTTGTAGAATCTGTTCTTCTCCTCCTTCAACCTATTACAGTCTGCAACATTGATGTAGTAAACTATTAATCTAAATATTTGGCTCTTCCAAAGATCACTGCCTTTTATCTGAAAGGGATTATCCATCTAATTTTATTTTGATTTGCTTTAGTCATCAGGATCGCTTCAGATTGTGAGTTATCTGTACTGTATAACAGTTTCTTCCTTGCAATGAGCTTGCATACTTAGGAAAGGTTTCATGGAGACTTGCTGCTGTTTGAAATGTTGTTACCACTTCTGTTTCTTTCTTCAGGCCCATTAATTAGCCATTAATTTATAACATTATTTCACAGCTGATATCTTGCAATGTATTTTTCTCATTAAATATGATATAAAAATGAAACCTTGAAATGCCAGAATGTGCTTTTCACTCAACTCTTTTGTTGTCTGTCTGAGCATGTTGGTCTTGTGCATTTAAATAATTAATTTTCTTTTTCAAGATCTAGTGATTATATTCTTTGCAGCTGATATTTCCACATGGAAATTCAATTATTTTTGTAGCTTTGAAAAGTGTGGGGTGCATAATAACTTTGATAATTAACCCAGTGTTTGGCAGTATATTGAAAGTGATGTTTAAGGATTACAATTCAATTGCTTTCTTTTGCAGTCTGTATTTGCAATCTTACACCTGACTGGATTTTTTTTTTTTGGTTGGTGGTTTTTTTGTTTTGCTAGAAGAGTCTTAAAAATAATGCAAATTTTCCATAACTGAAGAACAAGACTTTGGTACAGTCCTAGTTTTGCTGAAATAATTAATGAATGCACAGGGCATAAATGCTAAATAGCATAATTATAATATTAAATAAATATATAGTACAGGAAATGGCACAAAAATTAGATTTTACCTACCTTCATGCAGTTACCTGCTAGATCTAGGAGCGAAGATGATTAAATATCACAATGAGAGATTTATTACCTAAAACTATTTGGTCTGGGAGAGAAGGGGAATGTTAGAAGCAGCTGCTGTTTCAAATAAGTATCTGGTAAAAATATATGTTTGGGGAGCTGTGGTTAAGTGTAAAATAGAAGAAAATTGACTAAAATCCAGTTAAGTAATGAGACTGACATTTCCTTATGGCACACTGTATTCTACTACTGAAATCAGGGAAAATCCAGAGGCCTCGTCATCTAAATAAGGAGTAATGTTTCCTTTGGACGTACATTAGCAGGGTCTTCATAAAGCCAACAGTCTGGTAATTCCTAAAATGTCATATGATTTTAATGGAAAATTGTGAATGCCCTTCAAGAGTCACTGTTCCTAATTGTTGTGGTCAGACTGTTTCTGTTAACTGAAATAAGCTTTAGCATACTGGTGCCTTCTCAATTACCTGGAAAAGCTGCTTTCCCTCCTGTCCCTAATGCCAAAGATGCTCTATCCCACCTGTTCTAAAACACTTAAGAAAAACCCTAGTTCAGAAGCACCACAATTTTTCTGTCGATGGATCTCTTGTGTTCATCAGACAACGCTCTCAGGCACCTGATGCCTTCACCTGGTGTGATTCTTCAGCCATTGAGGATGGATATGAGGAAGAACATTCAGAATGTGCTTAAATTTTCTTGTTTCTCCCAAATTTTGTAACATGAAGCAATTTTTGGAAGAAGCACTTGATGTTCGTCTTGGAAGTGAATGTCAAACTAGGAGTGCAAACGTTCTCGGCAACTCCTTGTAGGTCAGATTTTCAGTTGGATGTATTTTATTTCACCCATTCTTCAACATTAGGTTAAACTGCAAAGATCTTAGCTGATGTATCGTGTGGATTTGATATTGTAAGGATCTGTAATTCCATATATTTATATTGGAATCTTTGTAAAAGAGAACAAGAGAAGCTTGAATTGTTCTGCTGAGTTGTCTGCACGAAACAGTTAATGGTTAAACAAACACTTTTACTTTTAGGTCTGTTCTTATCTTTCTTCAGATGTAATTTCCATGGATGTTCCAAAGTGTCAGCTTTCTAGGAGGGAAAGATGACTTTTTACCTTAATAACCTCTGAATCTTTAAAAAACTCTTTGGAGAAACATTTACAATACTCTTCATTCACAGCAATTAATGACCTAGCACTCCAATTCTCAATGGTGCTCCTGGGCACAGGAAAGCATTTATGTATTTACTTTCACATTAATGTAGGATAACTCATTTTCAGCCTCACTGGGATAGTCTAAATACTCCTTATTTCATTAGAAAATGACTGTTCTCAACATGTCAGGGAACATGTAACTGACAGATACAGATAGCACATATATCCCCTTCAGTGACAGAATAACAAATGTAATTAAAAACGTTATAAAAAACAAAAATTATGTCAGAAATAATACTTGTTTACATTCTCTAGATGTTTGCTATTATATTCTGGCAACTTGGCATTTTATTATTTTTACTTCTGGAATACATAACTTTTCTTAAATTAAAAAAATGGTTTTCTTTTTAATTTTCCCTTTTTTTTACTTTTTTGGAGGAGGGGGGAGTGGAGTGGTGAGGCTTATTAGGGAGCTTATGTACAAGCTAGAGAAGCAAATACAGCCGTGTAGAAGCAGTTATAAAACAGTTCAAAATGCAAAGAAATTGAAGATATTTCTTATTTGCATGAATAAGACACAGATTCAATTACAAAAATTATAAATGGAATTAATATCTATGGGTTCATCAGAAAAAAACAACGCAAGACATAGAAAATGGCAACCAGTACCTTAAAAAGTACTTTTATTCAATATTTTTAAGGACTTATTAAAGTAAAAAGTGGCACCTGACACATCCAATAATAGCATATGTTCTGATTAGTGACTTACCTGAATGCTCTTGTTTGCTTTGCTCTCAAATAAGTGAGCATTACTGAGGAATGGTTTTGGTTTTTTTCTTTTTACTGAGGTAAATAGAACAAGCGAACAGAAGCTTGTGATTTTCCCACTGGAATCTTAGTTCAAGAAGATCAACGTGATTCACAGGATATTAAACTTGCTTCAGCAGATACTTTTTCCCACATAACTGTTCAGGTAAATGTTGCTGCAAGTTCATGCTTAGGAACCTCACACAAACAAGACCCCCTACATCCTTATGAGATAGATCTACTTTATTGCAATCTGTGAAGTTGGAAACAGAGTATAATTGTTTTGCTGAGGACTACAGAGGGCCAGGAGGAGCCAGGCTTGGAGCATGGTTCAGGTGAACAATTAAGATCAGTGATAACCTTTCCAAGAACTGCTTGTGGCCAGAGTATCACACCAGGACTGTGGCTTGTTCTTACCTCCCTGACCAGTGGGCAAGGACAGAAGTTCAGGAGACAAGTTGCCTTAGCAGTTGGGATGTGGGGGAGAAATACAATTTCATTTTTATTCCTCCAGTGTTGTGAGAGGACTTTGCATTTGCTATTGTCAGATGAAGGCATTTCTCCACCTCTGAAATAAAATGGGTAAAGGATATTTGAAATGAGCCAGTTATATGCAATTTATTAGTGTGAGCCAAAACTGCCTTTCCATAATTTGTCTTTTTCCTTTGACATAAACCTATAGCCTATGCAGATCCTAACTTGCTTACAATTCAGGTAACTTCTACAATGGAAGAATAAGCCTCTTAACAAGATTGAATTTGCTATTGTGCAAGTTGCAAGCTGAACAAACAGAGATTGGGCAAATTTCTGTTCATTCATGTGCCTCTTTTAAAAAACAAATACCAGTTTAATATAAATGGAAATGAGGCAATGTTAGTGTGGACGTAAATCTTGATCTATTGTAGCCTAATAATGAAAGTCACACTGTTCAGAGTCTAGATAAATGAAATAAAGTCATAGGGTGGCTTTGGGGTTTTTTAATAAGCATAAGAATCATCACTTTTAACTTAGATTTATCTCCTTTTATTTGCTCACTGTGATTTTGGACAAAGCCCTTATTTATGGAAGACCAGTTATTTGTCTCAAAAGAAAAGCACATCAGCCTATTATACATGATGTGTAATTGTTTCTGGTAGAAGATAGAAATAAGGTGGCAAGATATTTGAAAAGAAAGTTTCCTGGCTGACTTCATAAACTTTAATATTTATATAACCTTTAAGCAGTCAAGAGACTATGCCTAATGACAGTCAACTAACAGCTTGACCTTTATTGAATGGAAGAATGGTAGCACACTTACAGGAGTTTCATTTCAACAGCAACCTAATGTTGAATTTCTTTGGGCTATTAATGTACAGTGAGCACACTGAATTTCATCTGGAGCCTGGAAATGTATTCTTTCCATGAAATAAGTCCTGCACAACTAAAGAATAGAGGGTTTAAAAAGCAATCACCTTCAGATTTGTTAATTCTAGTTTTAATGATCTTGTTACAAATTAAATGTGAAATATCTCAACTTCTAAAAAATATTAGAAGGAATACAGATGCAAATTGGCTATTACCATATCCAAAATCTGTATGTTAATCAGCAGTTCAATAATGTGTATGGTATGCAAATCTAAACATTGTGGTTTTTTTTCTCTGCCTTTTATAGAGGAATTAATCATACTGTCATAGTGGTTTGGAATAATTATAAAAGTGAGCTTGAAAGATTAAGATTAAATACTTTCAAAATGCTTAACTGAGATGTTTTCCTCAAACATACAGTAGGAGGGCAAATAATATTTGAATGTCACTGAGTCCTTTGTGATAATTTGGAACATAGTGAAGCAATTTTTTCCAGTAGGAGGTTAGTTTTAAATAGCTATTGCTAGATCAGAACAGTAGTACATAGACACACATCAAGATCTCTTCGTCCACTTGATCAAAATGTCAAGAATGTGATTGTGAGGTGTAAGGAGACAGTTACAGAAACCATTTGCACACTTTGGATCGGTGTTTGGTTATTTTGTTGTTGTTTGGATTGCTTTTTTGCACACTGTTTGAGAGAAAGTCTCTCAAGTTACACAGAAAAAGAGAAGTCTAAAGCCTGTGAGAAATCCTTATTTAAGATTCTTGGTCAAGATGACATAGGCACTTCTACTAGGAACACACAGACCTTTCAAGAATTTTCATAAGCTTGAATGCAATGTCAAAGTAAATTAATGAAAATGAAATATTGCAGGAATGCTGATGCAGCTGTGCTATTCAGAACAGAAAATACAGCCTTGTTACACAGACACCTCGAGTGTTTTTCCAGTCTTCCTGGACATGGTTACAGCAGAGCAGTACAGAGCAGGTCAGGCCCTTTGCAGAGAAAGCCTAAAAAATCTGAAACTCTCCACTTTGTAGGGAAGAAAAGCTGAGAGCACCATAGAATAGAGATCAACAAAACTGCAGAGGGGTTTGCTAAGCTGCATACAGAACAGTTGTTGATTCCTGTAATAGACAAACTCCGGATCCTCCACAATGCCAGTGGGAGAACAGCATAAAGCGGATGAGGGGGCACAAGGTCTCTTCAGGGACAGGGATAGGTAGGGTCAGTGATTCTGGCACCAGGAACTTGGTGTTCCAGGAGGCTGTGGAGGCAGACACCATCAGCAAGTTCAAAAACCAAACTCAGTTTATGGACTGGATTCCAGGGATTATTCCTGTTTGTCCTTTTCTGTTCTTTGTGTCCAAGACACACTCCTGGGTAAGGTAGACAAAGGCTCTGACTCAGAGCATTTTTTACTCTTGAGTGTGACAATGAAGATGAAGAAGAGGTTTCTTGCCATTTAGTAGAACTTAATTTAAAATAATGCTCATAGTGAGTCCCCATTAAGTCATTGAAACAAATACTTCAGCTGATTTATAAAAGAACTGTTAGAAAAGTAACTTTTGAATGTACAGTATTTTCAGTCTTAGGCTTGTAACTATTCTAAAGGAAACTGCTCTCTATTGAATTTAGTTGACTGGAGAACCTTTATAATACAGCACACATTGTCTAGCTTTCATTTTGGAGAATAAAATGTCACGAAGAGGCCAGAATCACATAATCTTCTGAAATCGTGGATTTCCAAGCAAGAGAATAAGCCTCTTATGTAAGCAGGGACTCTTAGGAATGGAACGTTGCTATCTATTTACTGCTGTGACTTCTGGTGAGAAGCACATCCACAGCTCCCAAGCAATCATATTCCTGGTTCTGGAAGCTGGGTGGGGAATTTTGGCTAAGACACACTCTGGTCTCATTTTGGAATTGTATCTGCAGGTACCTGAAGCCTCTTGCTCTCACTGAGAAAGAGAAGAAGCTAAACATCAGCAGAACGTTTTCTGCTGAAAGTACAGCAGTCTGCTGAAAAGGGCTGAAAGTACAGTGTTTCAGCTTTTTTCTTTTTTATTTCGACATTCTGCATTCCCATGTTGCATTTGGCCTTCACATAAATTAAATCTTTGCAGTGAGCACTTTGAGCAGCCTGAAGGAATGTATCATTGTGTGAGCTAACATAGGCCAAAGCTGGCTTCATAAAGATGCTCTGACACTTTAACACAAGGAACTTGAACAAAATTAATGCTTGAAATTATTGTTTTATTACTTCATATCATGCTACTGTATTCCTGTCGTTTAAGATGTTTAATAAATCAGAAGGCCAAAACAAAATAATACACATTGCTTTTGCAATTGACCTTTCATTACTTTGGCTTGCACTTGTAGGCCTCCAATATATAACTAATGTGCACAGTTTAAATGTATATACTGCAGAAGTTCAGAATTAAAAATGCTGTAAAAGTAGCTGGTTATTTTTTCCACACCTTAGTTTAACTTGGGTATTTTTAATTCATCGGGTTTTCAATTCATGACTATATTAATATCTACAGTACCTGCAATTAGCCTTTGAAGAATCATCAACAACTGTAATTGTAGTCCAAGATTAAAATCCCATGTTTCCCTGTAGGAAAATGTAGCTAGAGCTCCTTGAATTTTCTCCATTGCCTGGATGATATCTGGTCACATGTTTCTGATGCAGTCCTTCTCTACCTGTGGACCTGAACATGTCTGTTGCCTGCCATGCTCTTCATTGCAGAGATGAGATCCAACTCCTGGAGTCAAGCAGTTGGCTTTATACTCCTCCTCAATATGCTTATTAAAATGAACCTGAGGTTAGTTCATTTTGAAGGCCTGAAGAAGAATTATTAAGGAGCTGATTAAGTCAATTATGCTGCTAAGGGAATCCTTTTTGCTGTGTTGTTGTTAGCCAGGAACCTTAATAGGACAATTAGGATTAATTAAAATCAGCCTGATTGATTAGGATATATAAACCTGCACGTGAGCTGCAGTTGTGTGGTTGTGGTTGTGCTGTGTGTGAAGGGGAGGCAGTGGATGCTGAGGTTTGTGTTTCTGCAAACATTATCTGTAAGCAGACAGGAGAGGGTTGCTTTGACGGGACAGTCGGTTTTGACAGGGATGATTCCACATCAGAGAATTAAATTTTCTGCATCTCCCTATTGGGATTAACAGGACATGAGACTGAACAAAGGAACAGCAAATGGATTTTGCTGTATATATGTGTAAACTGCCATGGGGATGGGGAATCAATCCTTATTATGCCTGTAAGATGACGTGATTTAAACTCACCATGATCACTCGGGGCCAAGGAGCAGTGATGGCTTAATGGCAATGGAAGGTAAGGGAGGAGGGCACTAAAACAAGGCGTTTGTTGGGAGAGCCTCTCTTCTGGTGGATGTAAGCTCCCAAGTTAGGTGGCTGAGTTGCCATCAGGAATCAGTTTCTGCAGGCAGAATGACCATCTGACTGTGCTTGTGTCTTCAGGATGTCATTAAATGGACGATGCCCAAGAAAATTTGAACACTTCTGTAGTGGCTGTTTTAAACTGTGCCAATACCACAGTTAATAGATTCAGCCATATGCTCACACAGCCCTGGGATCTTAACCTTTTTCTCTGCCATACAGTTTGTATGCAGACACATGATGGGAAAGAATGCCATGGGAATGGTCACGTGGCTTTTCATCTTCTGGGGAAGGTAGAAGGGTGTTAAGTCCCTTGCTCTTTCAATGACCAAGCAAGATCTGTATTTAAAGCATGGCTCTGCTGTCCCCTGGTTTTCATACATTGATTCATTTTGATTACTTCTGGAAACTTTTTATATCTGATGTTTTGTCTCTTTGAAATAGCTTTATTCTAAAAGGAAACTTATCTACTGCGAAAAAGGGTATCTGAGGAATGCACCTTAAAGCTTCCTCTGTTTTACTGCCAATGAACATAAGTAGCTCCACTATTTGTTCTGTATCTTTACCCAAGATTTTTTCAGACATTTTCTATGTAGGAAAACATACAAAGAGTCTTCACTAGACATCAGCAAGGCTTTAATCAGCAACAGCATTTTTTGTTCTAAGCAGTTGGATCTTAGATGGGTGTTATCAGTCAAAATGTCTTTCTTCAGGTGCTTCAAAAGAAGTTATTTACTAATGATCTAGAAAATTAACTATCTTTCAAAACTATATTTATATACATCTCTTCATTTACTACACTCCTGAACTAGTGCATATCTAGGTAAGTGTGTTATCTCAGGTCTTATTATTCCATGTACTGGTAAGATCCATTCCCAAGAATGTTTATTCCATCTTATTAAGGAATATCTTCAAATATTATCTCAGATGTCAGTCCAAAGGAGAATCAGTTTTTCACATTACTATTTGAAAATCTTAAGGTTCTTTACTTTTATCTCATGCAGTTAGGAAATACCAGAGGAATGCCTGTTTTCAATAAATAGCATTTAGCTAAGTTTGGTGTTTAACTAAATAGCATATTATCCTGTGATATGTCCTGTCTGAAGGGATCTATGCAGTCCTGGGGTGTCTCTTAATCTGCACAATTTCTGTTCTTAAAGACAGTGATAGGTAAGAAGAAAGAGATAAGCAGGAGATCATGGTGTCACTGAAAAAAAATCTCATACTCTTTTAATCCTGATAAAAATATTTATTTCAGGGGCTAATACCCAATAAGACTCAGTAAGACTATCTTAGTTCCATAATCTAAGAAACCAAAAGTAATCATCCGCAAGACTAATTTTTTTCCTAAATTATGTTGGAGTAAATCTTAGTAGAATCCTCCCAACAGCAAGACATTAAGAAGATACTGGATGCTATCCACTTTTTTTTCTGCTCTCTAAAATCTAATGCTATTCTGAGAAGTTCCTGTGTATTGTCATGAGATGCCTGAAAAGTCATAAATCCCTTTCAGGGATTGTAATTGTGGTCATCTCTGGCAGTAAGTAATCCTTTTTAGGTCTTTCTAAACTTTAAGTAAACCCAAACAATGAAAAAAAAAAAAAAAAAAGCTTAAGAAACCATATGTATGTGGTATCCCACTCCCAGTTTTCATTACTGATGCACAAAAATATTATAGAAAGCTTTGGTACTTATTTCCCTTAAAGTTTTTTTTTACAAGCTACCTGTCATTTTCAGGACTTTATTTACTCTTAAACATCTTCACCCAGTGTTTACAATAAATTATATCCACCCTTTAGAGCTGAAGTATTAGTAAGTACAAATTTACATAATATAATACAAATCAATAACTTAAAATTCCCTGTTTTCACCAATAGGTGGTGGTGCTAGCTGGTTCTTTATCTGTTGCTTCTTCAAACTTCAGGGCAACTAACTGTGAAAACATCTGCAGATTTCTAGCATAGAAAAATGAAGCATAGGTAATTCAAGATGCTTGGAGCCAGGGTACCATGGCTGCAGGAGGAAATGCAGACTCTGTGAAAGCATGAGCAGTGTTATGGTGCTGAAAGAAGGTACAGAAAATACTCTTCAGTCTCTCCCCCCAGACTGTTTAGAAAACAAGCTCCCTTTGCAATGTCTTCAATTAAAGAAACAATCTTCTGAAAATGCTGCCATGTCACCTGGGCTCTCCCCTGGTTACCAGCTGCCAGTTTATGAGGTGGCAGTAGCAGGATTTGTGTGTGCACAAAGTGAATACTTGAATTCCAAGAACAAAACAATGGTCTGTGAATGGATAAAAGGCTGTGAAGGAGAGGGCCCTTTTTCCAAGCAGTGAACAAAAGTACTGAGAGAAATGGAGGTCACATCTGAAGTTAAACACAAGTGCATCACTCAAAGTTTACGAGATTCACACATCAAAAAATGAACATTGCAGTAGATAAGTTACAATGCAAAAAACATTGGAGTAAAAGCAATGTGGCATGTTGAACATAGGAGAAAATGAGTAAGAGAAATGTTGTTCCTCCCTTGAATTCTTCCTTTGATGGCAGCTTCGTTCATGGTTCCTAGAAAAACTGTTTCTTTGGCCAGGATGTGCTCTGAATTTGGTAATATCACAAGCAGACAGTCTGATGGGTGCCACTCAGGCTTAGCTGTACACTTTGTATTATAATAGGCAGTTTCAGCAAGCCACGAGTTCCTCTAAAAGAACAATTAAAAGTTGACTCACTTCAAATGAACTCAAGAACAAATTAAAACATGCCTATAGCAAGGACCGGGTTTTTAATTTTGTATAACCTTCATTAGAGCCAATGATAATGTGACACAAGAATTCTTGATACTAAATAAAGCATCAAAAGTATGAGTACCACTGTGTTCATCATCTGATTGCTTTCTTTGTTGTGGGGTTTTTTCCCTCTTTTTTTTCCTCCTGTTGTCTTTTCCTTGTGTCTCTGGCCTATTTGCTTCCCTGTTTTTTCTGTGGTTTGCTCTCACTGCAAGGAATAAGATAACTCATGACTGGCAGCCAGCAGCTTGGAGTGAGAATTCTCATTTGTCACTTTCTGTTGCCAGCTGCCAAGTGAGATATGCAAAACCCGGTTTCAGAAAGTTCCAGTATTGTCAGGTTCTCTTGGCCGCTAATGCCTTTCATTCCAGTATTTTGGAAGGGAAAAAACCTTAGGTAAAATATTTGAGTTTCTCTCATTTTCCCTTGGGAGAAAGAAGAAAGAAAACTAAAAGAAAAAAAAAAGGAGGAGAGAAAAGATGGAATTTTATTAAAGATGAAATTTTAAAACCCCCTATTTTTAGCAGTTATACTGGTAGGTAACAAGTTTTCAGTACGCATTTAAACTCTGTAGTTGCTGAGGTTCAAACATCCAATTCTCAATGCCAAAATATCTGACAACTTGAGCTCATGCCTGACTACTCTGAACTGAGTTTATAGACCCACTTGCTGGATGTATTCTAGCTTTTCATTCTATCACTCTGTCTTCCTTAAGGGCGTCTCTTATACCTGAAACTGAACCTCAAGACTCATCAACTTTAAACAATTTTTAACCTGTCTATCCTTCCATACTGAGCCAGCCAGATTTTGATTTTCTCCGGTTCTGATTCTGTCTGGGGTTTTTTATGGCTTCAGCTTTCTCAAAGATTATTTCCTACCTTTAACACCAACTGTTGCTCTTTTCCAAGTGTTTCTAGATGAGTGCTGTGTGCATTTGTACTTTATGTCTGAGATGATGTCCTCAAGTAACCGTGTCGTGTCCTCAAGTAACCATGATGCCACCAGCTAGTACAACTCCACTTAAGCTTTTTCAGTGTTGGCATAGTCCCTTTCATAATCCACTTGGAAGCATTCTCAAGTTTCACTGATTTTGGTTTGCTCCAGAGTGATTCCGGATATCACTCTGTTAATCAGAACTACCTGCTGCTCAAAACTAACCAATAAATTGAACTGACAATACTGATAGGAAGGCATCAACTGTTAAAGTTCTAATGATAAGTTAAAATTGAGTTCCCTTTAGTTCTTCTTTTTGTCACTAAACTGAGCTTTAAAAGAGTTGCCAAAGAAAGATTTCCAGTTGTTAAATCAGAATAACCTCTGGATAAATCCCTGGCTAAACCCTCACCAAATGACCGTCTGACATTCCCCCTAATCTCACCCAAGTGTTGTTAACGTAACAGCATTAAAATAATCTGTTGTTATCCCTGTATTGCAGTGACGTAATTCAAGATGGGACATTATCTACAAATTCTTGAGAAAAAGCAGCAGTAAAGGAGAATTTGCAACACTGAAAGGTAGAATTGAACATTAATGGTTGAGAAGATGGCAATCTAGGAGCAGGTGATGGCTTGAAGTGTACAAATCCTGAAGTACAGTATCAGCTAAAGAGAAGTAAAATAGGGGGTTCTGACAGCACTTCTGTGGTTTTAAGCATTGATAAGGAGCAATGCATTGAACCAGCTTAGATAATATTGCAGTTCTGTAATGTAGCTTAGAAAGCCTAATATTTAACAGCTAAAGGATGATTTTTTTATCGGCCGTTAAGTAAAAAAGCCTCGCTTTACACAGGTACCACTGTACAACAAATGTGGAGAGCTGTGGTTTGTTTGTTTGCTTGATTTTTTTAACAGGGGTGGGGATACATGTCTGTATATACATGATCTGCATGTATGCCAGTGGAGTTAAGGGAGCCTCCCTCCTGTCTGAGTGAGGGAGTGTATACACACACACAGGAGCAGGACTGAGTTGTGGTTTTACACTTTAAAAAAAATAAAAGTGCCTTTGGAGATTTAAGTCTCCAAAGATTTTTATTAGAAGACTTCCATGAAAGAAGATTTATTTCCTTTTTTTAATTGTTTTTAGATACAACTTCTACTTTATATTCTGTTCTCTAACATACTTTTTTTTTTTTCTTTATCAGTTTGAAGTTTGTCTGAACTTTAGATTATTAGCTGCAGGACTTAGCTTTGAGCTAAGATTCTGGCACTTGTGGTTTCCCTGGAACACAAAATACCACCTCTGGCATAGGAGGTTCCTGAGCTGCACTGGAACCTGGGAGGCTGTGCCTGAAAAGAGTCACTATGTAGTTGCCTTTCTCCTAACTTCTTTCTCAGATATAAGTTTCTGGCTGCTGTGGGATTTGGAACTGCAGACTGGATGGACTTTGGTCTGTCTCAGTGTGGTCATTCATTTAACCATCTACTAATTTGTTCCCAAATATTTGCAGTTGAATAAGAGGCACGACAGGGAGAGTAGCAGTACCTGGGCTGAGCAAAGCTAGAAAGGATCAGATCCACAATGTAATGCATACATGTTTCAAAAGTAGTTAAGAAATAGATGAAATTTTGCCATGAATTAGATCAGGTTATGCATTTAAGGCTGTGCAATGTTTGCTGGAAGTTATAGTGTGTTAAATTAAACATAACAATCAGGGTTGAATTGGTACCTGCTTCATAACTATGCTAATGTACTGTTCTCTGAGCTCCGCATGAGACTTCTGCCGACTTAAAATTCAAGAATGTTGTATTTCATTTGTGGTGGTGGAATTTTGATGGAATGCCAATAAAGTTAATGTAACCACTGCATTTTTCTAAAAACACACGCAAAAAAGGGCCTGCTTGTTTTATGAACTTATGTTGGCTTCACTCCCAAGCTCAGCTATACTTCCCTATCCGAAATAAGGACGTGCTTTTTAATACGAGGAAGCTCAAAAA
Organism: Orthonyx spaldingii; assembly: GCA_013397795.1. Classification (NCBI taxonomy): domain Eukaryota; kingdom Metazoa; phylum Chordata; class Aves; order Passeriformes; family Orthonychidae; genus Orthonyx; species Orthonyx spaldingii. The sequence continues at coordinate 110,427 of VZTJ01004657.1, read as the reverse complement.
GGTGATTGAGTAGATATGCAAGGGGGAGAGACTGTGAACATGAGAGCTTATCACAGTCACATCGCTGTAAGCCAGGAAAAATGAGAAAGAGCTTTGAAAAAAAATTAGTTCCAAGAAAATTCTAGTGAGGTTTTTTGGTTGGGTGCTGTTGTAAAAGAAGGTTATGAATAAAAAAACCCCTCCAACTCGGTGTTAATATTTTCTTGCACTCATGAAAGTGAGGCATCACTGCAGTGTTGCTTATTTATGAATAATGTATAAAAAAATGAGTGATACTTTGCCTGGCCTTTTTAATTATTAACAATGTTTTTTCCTGATCCAGAACAAGGTGTTCTTGAATAATAAGAAGTATGTATTTGGTTATTTTGTGAGGTTTTGGAGGTTTTTTTGGTTGGTTGGAGGATTTTTGGTTGTTGTTGTTGTTGGTTTGGTTTTTTTGTTGTTGTTGTTGTTTTGTGTTGGGTTTGGGGTTTTGGGGGTGGAGGGATGTGGGTATTGCTAGGGTTTGGGGTTTTTTAAGTGACTTTAACATTCAGGGAATTCTTTCTAGTAAGAAAGTAAGACTAAATGCACAATTATGAGAACAATTTCTTACATCTTCATCCTCATCTGGAAGGACATAGCTTTTGTACCAAAAGATATCTGAAGGATAAAATCCACTTAACAGTTGCAGCATTGTCTGGGAGTGCTGAGCTTCTTGTAGATGCTTATGTCACCATTCCCTGCTTTCTGTAACATATTCCATTTCTAGGAGACAGCAGAGATTTGCAGCTGAAAAACAGTGCATTCTACAATGATCTGAAGCCCAGGTTGCTTTCTAATTTATGATTGCAGTAAATGTTGGTTGGTCACTGTTCTTGGGACTTTTATTGTTTAGCAGTACTTCTTTAGCTTTTCCACTGTCTCAGGTTGGTGATAATCATCTTAATTCATACCAGATCTGACTTCTCCTAATGGCAGAACATATACATGTTGTAATTAGAACAAGAAGTCATATGGGCTACTGTTCTTTTCTATGTAATGCCCTATTCTGGTGTGTCTATTTAAGCAAGAGTACTCTCAGCATAATGTTTTGAATGTTAATAACTACTCAAATTCGTATCTAATAGTTGCTTATTTCAAGATCTTGGTGCAATCAGGCTGCAGTTTCAACAGTATAATATATGAAAAAGAGTTCTTGCCTATAATTTTCTTTCTTCTTGGATATGATTTCACACCCATAATATAAATATTCTTCATATATTTATTGAATCCTATAATCATCTTCCTCAGATCTGGGAATATGTTTCATAGAGGGATAAAGATATTTGGACTAGCTATTAAAAATAATGAGGGTAACCTTTAGTTGCTGATCTGAAGAGGAAGATCACATTTTGATAGGCTCATTGCTGGAGATACATCTGCACTTACTGAGCGTCTCCTTTCTGTTAAAAAAAACACCCTGTTGTTTTCTGTAATTTCTTAAAGGGGTCATCCATGTTATGGTTGCTAACATTGTGTTTCCTACATCCATTTCTTATTGTTAATTTAATTTTTCCTGTCTCTACAATGGACTTATGTACCTGGCACACTTGTTTTGGGTAGTTATAACATTTTTTCCCAGATGGATTTTCTTTCATGTACATCCCACTTCAGATTTTCTTCTGGTAGAGGCATCTGTCAGAGATCAAAGAGAGGATTAGTTCTCTGTGCTTCCACAGATAAGGATATTTCATGGAGGAAAAATATTTTATTTACTTATGGCTGAAAAGTAGCAAATGATAAACTTGTAATAGCTTTATTACAATTCTGCCTTTAGGATGAATTACGAGTTTCCCAGTTTGTTACCAAATGAGTCATTTCAATGGACAAATAAACCTGGTCCCCTAGAAGCTTTCTGAGTCCTCTTGTATTGTTCAGTGGGACTTGTTTTCTATTTATATTTTTTTTTTGTCTATTTTTGTGAAATAATTCCAGAGGTGAAAGCTAGGACCAGAGAAGTGGTTCTTGATTATTTGAAAGAGACTAAGAAGGAAAGATGGTGCTTTATGTTCACAGCCCTATTGGAAGAAAACAAGTTTGAATGTTCCCTGCCTCAACCCCACTGCAAAAAAAAAAAAAGAGTCAACAGCTGACACATTTATGGGAACAGGTCTCAAGCTCTAATGTGATAATTTATAAGAGAATTGCAGTATTTTGCAAGTTCATTGCACCTGTGAATAGCAATAAGAGCAATGCCAGGAGCATTTTAAACCACTTCAGAAGAAAGTGGTTCAATGAAAATTAGAGTAAACTAAAGTGCTACCTGACATAAAGTGGTGCATTGTAAGAGAAATGGATTCAAGAGCAATAGAATTTGGAATACAGCTGTAATTGCCAACATAGCCAGCTGTTTCATCCAGGGCCCAGGTTGTCTCTTTTACCTTAAAGCCTCATCCCTTGAATTACTGTGAACATACCTGTATCTTTTTAGATGTTAAACCTAGCAAATAACACTGCTATGACAAACTATTCACTCTGGTTATGGTAAAAAAAGTTTTTGAAGCTGCAGTATGTAAATGTTTCAAAAGAATTCTTGTTTCTTCTAAAGTCTTGACCTTAAAAATTCTTGGGTTTAGTAAGTTGGTCTTGTTGCCTTCATCGTGAGCTGACCTGGTCTTGTTGCCTTCATTGTGACCTGACCTGCTAACTTTGCAATATTGGCAGATCTGAAGTCTAAAATACAGTATTATGCTCCTTCTGTTCAAATAGAAATAATTTTCTTTTTCCAGCAGCAACAAAACAGGCAGAGAAAGTATCTCTCTTTCAGTGATACTCCAGTGTAGTTTGAGTGACTTGTTCCCTCTCTACATCTGATACAAACATGTAACCTCATTTTAACAGGAATGTGTGAGCTGCACCACTCATCATGCAACTGGAAGCACCTCATTTCTCACTGTAGTTTGCCCTTAAGGTTTGGGGGGGTAGGGGAGAGGGATATTAGTTTCTGGCTTCCAATTTAGTCAGCATTCAATGCAGGTTTTGTTTACTGAGTTGGAAGTCTGCTGGTGCCATATAACTGTTTCTGAGGTTTACAGAGACAAAATGTGCAGCTATTTAAATAGAGCAATGGCACAAGGTTATATTGTGAACAATAAAGAACCAGAAGTGATCACTTCTTACAGGCTGTTCCATTCTCCCTTTGATGAACACTTCCCTGTGATGTGGAATGTGTAGCTTTGAACAGTTGCTGAAACATGTTTGGAAAGCCTCTTGATGTTTGTGGTGTTAATAGATTCTGCCCTCGTGTTCGGTAACTCTGCATTTTAAAACTTGACCCTCTGCAGGGCACAAGTCACTCAGAAATTTTGTGCTGGTAAATGTCAAACTTCTGTACATTATTCACAGTTCATGTACAGTTTCCTTATAGAAAGTATCTAAATCTGTGCTGCTGAATGACTTTCAGAATAGAACGTCATTTTTTACATCTGTTTAATTGTCATCAGACTATGGTTTTCAACAAGATAATTGGTGAGCTGTCTTTGGTGCTTTGAAAAATAAGTTGTCTTCAAATCTATTAATGTTGTTCAAATATGTACTTTTCTGAAAACGTGTTTTCTGTCATAAGGCTTCAGTGTTGCAGAGCAATTTAAGAGTTTATTGGGCTGTTATTGTCAAAGATGAGAAAACAAAGTGTTACAGATAAAAGTCTTATGAACGTGACTCTCATCTTGATCGCTGTGGAAATTGAGAAGCCTATTTCATTTATGTTCCGGAAATTAAACTAATACATGAATAGCATGCCACATTTTGACCTCTTTCCTGACTTCTCCCAGAAGAGCAAATGAAAGGATTAGTTCTCAGTACCTACTTCACTTAAAGGCCTTCCTTTACTTAGATTGTCCAGTTAAATGGGGGAATGTTCAATAGGAGAACAAATTGTAGCACTTTTTATAAGGAAATGTGAAATCACTCTAGAACCAAATTTCTATTGACAAATAATGCACACAATTAACAACGTGGGATGGATATCACATCATGAGATGCCTGAGTGCTCCTTGTGTTTCCTCATAGGCAGCAAAAATGAAAAGTCTTGAAAGAACAGCTCAACAGATGCAGAAGATGCATCTTGTTCTTATTCTCTTGTTGGCCTTGGGTTGCACCCAATTCATTAACTGCAGGTTTTTTCACCCTTGGACAAGTACAGAGAAAGGAAAGTGTTGTGATATAAGTCCGGATGGCCTCCTGACACCTCTTGTATATCCCGATTGTGTGAGGGGAACTCTGTTATAGCCGTTATAACGGCCTTTCAATTCAGCATAAGTGTAGATTTCAGATACCTTTATGTAGCTTCACATAAATTGCCAAACTCTGTATGGATTCGTGTTAGATATGATTGATCTGAATTTACGATGCTTAAATATGTTCCACTTGGCCATGTGCTTCCTGTTAGCAGTTTTGATCTGACATGGTGCCCCAAGTCTAAGCCCTGCAAGGAGGACTTCCCACCTCCCCACAAAGAAAGGAAAACGGGCTCATTTTACCTGGAGAGTCTCTTAAGCACTACCTTGTCAAATCTCTGCTTTATGGAGGCAGAATAGAGATGTAGCCTATTTTTCACTGATGGCTAATCTCAGGTCACCAGGCTATATCATTTGTGACCTGCAACTGCTAAAAAGGTCACTGAGGATAAAAGGAAAAGACTGACTTGAAGAAAAGAGGTTTTTCACTTCGACAGTAGTAGATTGGCATGATAAAAACCAGAATCTTCTTTATGTTGAACTGAAGATATAGAACATATATCCCCTCAAAGTTGCTGGATAAGTCACACTTTTATAATAGATTTTTGTAACCACAGTAGTGCTAATAAATCTAAGAAATGATGCTGCATTTTAATTCAGTGGTGTGCTATGTAAAGACTTGCTTCCAGACCTGAACAGATAACATTTGTACTGAAAAGCGACTATTAGAATTTCATTTCTCACCAAAAACTAAATTAATCACCACCTAGAAAAAATATGCATCTTTGGTAATGAAAATGCTATTAAAATACATTGTTTTGATACATTCTCCATCCCAATTTATAGCTTGAGTGAGACATTTCACTGTTGATTGTGCTAAAACATTTTTGGCACCATTAGTTATTACACATAAACTAATTCGTTTAAGTGAACGTGTGTGTGGAGTGTACACTGTGTGTGATGTACAAGACTTAAAGAATAAATTACTTTAAAGATAAAAAAGCAATCATATATGAAAAGAGAATTTCTATTGAAAACATGTTGCTTGCATTATTTGAGATTAGAAATGTGTCTGTAGATTTTTTTTCTCCTTTTGTGACCTAATTAAAATACAGCAGAGCTGGAGATATTGCAATTTGTGAAAACAGATTTATAGTAGCATCTATGTGTAGGAAACAAAGTGTACTTATTTCATTGCTTCTAAGAGATGCATAGAGCCACACACAAGCTACAGATTTTTTTTTCATGGCACAACTGTGTTAAGTTCTTCTTAAATAAAGCAAAGCACTGTGGCTGTTGAAGACTGGCTTATGGTGCAATAATACCCTGATATTATACGCAAATTCTTAATTGTCTGGTAAAGTATATACTCACTGAAGAACAGTAGTTGTAGTCCATGCTGTATGTATTTCATTTTTAAAACACATGCAGAAAAAACAACGTTCATACCTTTCTTATAATGAGGTTTCTGCAAACAATTAGGTTAATTTTTCCCTAACTGAATTTGTTCATATATTTTAATTGTGCTTGTCATAAGAGTGACTTTGGTAAGAAATAATCTGTTTAAGAAAAAAACCAACCCAACATAATTCTCATGTCAAGTCATGAAGATCAGTGCCTCAGTAATGGTCAAGATATGTGCCCCCTCCAACATCTCATGGCAGGTTGTAGACGTAACGGTGTAATGGCCTTTCTGCCATTCCAGCATCTCGGGGGGATTTCCTTCGCTTTTCTTCTTTTTGTCTGTCCCCATGCCAGCTTTGCCCTTACCCCTGCTGTGGAGAGGTGCTGGCTCAGGCCCTCTCTCTGCCTTGCTGTGCTCATGCTGCACCCATCAGGTTTTTCCCAGTTTCTGCCGTCCGTGCCTGCCCAGAGCGCTGGGGTGGCTCCTGCTGTGCCTGCCCAGCTGGGCTGGGCAAGGTGGCATCTCCTCCTCCACGCTCACGTTTGCTCAGGTGCAGAGTGTAGGAGCCAGGACAACTGGGCAAAGTGAATTCCTTCTGCTGTGCAGCTGTCCTTTCTCTTAACAAAATGTGCAGTAGTTTGTTTATACTCTGCAGTTATAATTTCTTTTTTTTTTTTTCTTTTCTGTGTCCCACCTACTGAAAACAGTTTAATACTCACTTTTGCACGTGAATTTGGGGACTTAAATCTGGGTCTGAAAATGATTTGCCTGATGGTTGGATTTGCTTTATAAATATGCCTCTTTATAAATATACCTCCTGGCTCAGCAAATTTGTTGACTGTTTTCCTGTATTTTAAGGTAGTACTGCAAAAGACCTGAGGAAATAGATCATTACAAAATCTAATTCCTTGTACTCAGCACTGAATCAGGACTAAATTTATTTTACATGACAGAAGCAGAGTGAATATCGCAATGTCCTTGAAATCCAGCATGGTTTTAATTGGATTCTATCTTTTTCTAATGCTCCTGTGGAACACAATTTAAATCTTTGGGATTAAATTTATATGACAGGCTGCCATTCTCACTAAAGTGGTGCATCATTTTAATTTATTTATTTTGCTTTTATGTTTCTTGACAAGTAATAAAGCATTAGGTCCTTAGTGGCGAAGGTCTTGCTGTTATTTTTTTCCTACAGTCCGTACATTTCAGAACCCTTTTGCTGACACATGGCAAAGTGCAACAACATTCATTAAAAAAAAAAGGCCAACTGTTCTTAAGCTCAGCAAGAGTTCTAGTGAAATACAATTTAAGATAAGGAAAGCTTCATTTATGTAATGAAAAAATAACCCCTGGTAAATGAGGTTTGTAATGCATTATCTTCTTAGCCTTCCACTGGGCCCATAATTATGCAGAATATCTAATGTACTCTAATAATCAGATCTTAACTTGATAGTCTCTTCACTTCATATACAGACTAAAACACTACAACCCAGTAGATTAGAAAATAAAGACACTGATTGCTTAATTCTAATAAATACATGATGCTGGGAAGGTGAAGATAAAAGCATGATGTGCGAAGTATGAAAATAAATTAAAATGTTAGGAAACAAGTGTGAAGAGACTTTGAAAATAGGTTCACATTTTTCTTTATGGCATTATTGTGGTTCCCTGTCCCAATCACAGTCAGTCCTACTGCCAATAAGAAGGTAGATAAAAGTAAATAATTCCTGGGTTAATGAGTTTATTATTAAAAATTAAAACCAAATTAAATATGGACACATTGGGAAAAATAGAATTGCTATAAATTAAATTTTAAATGCTCATTATCTGGAGAGTATGAGATTTTTAAAATGTTATGTTTCAATCCCTCTGTTCTAGGCAGCAAGCCTATTGTAATTTCCAGTGTACCAGACTCTTGTTTGCTAATATCAAAGTGCATTATCTGATATGACGGTTTAAATGCATTGTACTGTTTTATCAGCTGGGCTTGAACAAATGGCAGAGATGCTGATGAAGCAGAGTTCTGTAGGTGTATCTACAGTTTCTGTTGGCAACATTCCCATTTGCATGGCTTCACATGGCACAGAGAGCTTCATGTGTGCGATAACGTTGGGGAGAATGCAGCAAGTGACAATGGGTACACGGGTTATGAACAGACTGGAAAAGTCAAGAATCTAGTGAGAGTCATTCTTTTTCTCCACAAATTTCATCATAAAATTACTGACATAACCAAGCCATTGCTTGCCATCACCCGCTTGGTATTTGAAGCACAGTATTACAAGCACTGCACAACCAGTGCTATTTGTCATTGCATAGAAAAGAACCTGGTGTATCCAGGAAATGGCCCTTTTCTACTTCATGGATGTGATTTTTGGTTTAGATTTTCCTTATTTGCCACCAGTTTCAAATCTTTGTCTTTATGGCTGGCAGGGATTGGGTCTTGCTGTTATTTTTTTTCTCTCTCTGCAGTTACTACACAGGAAAAAACTGAAATATTAATGAGAGAAACTTAGAACTTGGTGGGAATTCTGTTCAAACCTCAAAGCAATCCCAAGTGTTGTGTGTGTAACAGGTGTTTTGCCACCCTTTGCCAGGACTCTGCCCACTGGAGAAAAGAGTGGAGCTCTTTTCCTTTGTGTGGAGCATCCCTGTCCTTTGATTCACGTGGAGAGCAACAACTGCCTGTGAACCCTCAAATCAGCACAGCTCCAGACACAGAGGCTTCTTGTGCATTAGGTCTGTGAAAATGATTTATTTTCTAGCAGCTGTTAGAAATTTTTGACAGCCCCCTTCATGTAGGCCATTGATAATTAGAGCCTAAATGTTTCTATTTCATTCCCTACAATCACATTTGATTTTGGCAATCTATGTTATTAAACTGTTCAATAAAGTTCTGTGCAGTGTCTTTAAATCTGCTTAGCTGGAAATTTTGAGACCACTAGTGAGCTAATTCAGACCTGAATTTTCTGTAGGTACAAAACTAGAGCCACCAATATCTGCCCTCAGAAAACTTTGTCCTTCAATAAAATTTAGACTAGTTGTGAATTACCATCTTCTCAAGGCCAAGTACATTTTGGAAGGCATGTGCTGGGTTATATTTCAAAATAAACCTTTTTTTTTTTTCCCCAGAATTGTGGAAGAAAATCATAGGGGGAAGGTATAATAAACATATAGTAAATTTTGTGTTTGACTTAGCTCACAATTATTTTTATTTTTGTCTAAGCTCTGAATCCTTTAAAAGAAGACAGGATAACATCTTACATGAGCAAATAACTTGCTGGAATCTGAAAGTTCACTAGATCAAAACAGCTGATGTTTTCATCTCTACCTGTGCTGTGCTGCATTTGTTTCACCTGCGTTTACTCTGGTCCCCAATCTGAATCATTTTCACTAGGTCTCTTTGAAGCTGTCTAAAGGAAAACTCATTGCTTTGGACCCTTATGTCTACCTTAGGTGTTGGAACACATTTATGGATCCTCATATGGCATTTCTAGTTTATTTTCTTAAAGACAGAGTTTGTAGGGCAGCCCACTCTGCAAACTTAGCCAGTGTATGGCAAGTGGAGCTGTGCAGCAGAACTGCTGTATGACTCCTAAACAAAGCAAGTCAGGAAGATTATCTGTGTGCTCGTGTAACCAGTGTTATTAAGAAATTTTATACTGCTGGGTTTGGGCTTCATTCCTCTGTCAGGACCTGAAATGAGATGCTCAGAGGGCAGCCTGCTTATGGTCTTAAACAGTGATTGTACTGAAGACTTTAAATGAACAAGAATCAGAGGGTTTGTGCCTTTTCATTAAGCAAAGTAGTTAGCATTGACTAATGAGGGTGAAGTTCTTATTTATAAGATTTTATTTCTGTAGTGGCTTCTCAGTCCAGGACAGATGTACATAATGTGCCTGTCTTGCTAGAGGGCAAAGGCTCCTTAAACGTTTGGGGAAAGAGAGATCTGCTTTGAACTAGAGGATAGGTCACAAAATTCCACCTACTTCATTCTTTGAAGTCTGGTCTCTTCAGCCCTTTCATCTCCTGATTATTCTATCTTAAAACTAGACTGTAATTAATTGAAACTTTTGTTAGATATTAGAAACTTTGTATTTATAGGTGATATTGACTGCAGTGGTACAATGCTCTCTGGGAACTCTGTTTTCATTTGTAACCTGAATTATAACTGAATACTATAAGCATCCTATAATGAAATTCCTGTGTTGTCTCCTACTATTGCTGAACAGGCTAGTTCATGCTGAAACAATTATTTGGGGAAGTTGTCTCAAGCTGCCTGAGGATATGATTTGATCAGTCAGGCAGCTGAAGGGATTGATCCTAGTCCTTGTGAATAGTCCTTAAACCTGTGCTTTTTTATTGCATTTCTTGTCTTCCTGACAACCAGTTAAGGCCTGATCAGCTTGGTAAAGATCATAGATATCTGACAAAGATGAATACGCTATTTTCTATGGGCCCATCTGCAAAAGGACTAAACTGAAGTCTGAAGCAATGCATGCATACCCCTGTCATTACACATCTCTGGTGGTTAGGGGTAGTGCTTAGGGTTAGGGTTGAGACAGCCAAGGAGCCTACAGCTGCAGGAACATGGGCTGGAAAAGGCATGCCAAGGCGATCTCTACTATTTGGAGAACACTATGGTTGAGACAATTTTAAGTTTCTTTAGTCCTGACTATATTACTTTCTTGCTTATAAACAGTAAGAAGCAGTAAACAGTTGTTGCATTGGCAGTGTAAGAGAGGTAAACTACCCATTGTTGGTGTTTGAAGACAAAGAGGAGCACTGAGATCCGCACAAAATAATATTTCGGTTATGATTAACAAAGAACAATATTCAAGGTAGTGTAAACTTGTTGAAAAGTAGATGGAAGTGCATCTATTTATAAATTCCTGGGGATTCAAGCATGAATACTCTCTTCCTGTATTACCATTAGATAACTGAACAAGTGATGGTTCTTGCATAGGTCCTGCCACATCCTGATGTGAGAGAGTCAGATGTACACACTCACTTAGTGCAAGAGGCTATTTTCTTCCATTTACACTGCCTTTAGTACCTTAAAGTCAGTTTTGGTTGATGTAATTGAGAAAACATTTAGTTCTTGTTCAGGGTAGCAGTAGAGTTAATGAGGTTTCACGGAGCTGAGAGCCCGAGTGTCAATGTCTGTATATTTGAGCAATTTCTCCCTCAAGAAGCACCATTTCACTTTTTGCCCTGAAAAACAAAGAAGCTTGAATAAACCATATGAAGTCTATTGGCTGTTGGAGATAATTATACAGAAGCCTAAGGTTTATGCTAGTATTTTCTCAGGAAATCATCAAAACCTTACGTGAGTCTTGGCTTTGATAGAATTATTTAATATCAGCAACATACTACAGTACAGTAAATATTTTATGCTTCACAGAGAAATAAATGTATTGTAACTTGTGACATACATACTAACTCTGCATGACCCCTTTGTCAGAGTTATACTAACATAAAAAATAAACTGCTTAACAGATGCTCTATTGCTAATCTCAGGGGTTTATTGCTTCTACACATTTTTATGAAGTCATTAATTTTCCAGAAGTATTCTTCGTGGAGTATTCTGAAGTATCTTCAGAAATTAGCAGCTATCAGTCTAACACATTACACTTCCTGGAGACCCGATCTATAGGCCTGTTTTGCTTTCTTTTATTTGAGGATTCTTTTTGATTTGCCTGAAGTATATGTGTACTTTCGGGGATTAGTAGAAAATAATTGGTATATAACTTAGACATGCATACTGGACTAATAATATTTATTTAGTTTGTATATGGGTGTTGAAAAGAGATTATAGAAGATTGCAGTTCTAAAATTTTAGTGGATAAGGTCTGTCCATTACTTTAAAAAATGTTTTTTGCAATTCTAATTTTAAGGCATTGGCTTCTTTAAAAGGAGGGTTTGTAGGGAGACGATTTTAGTTTTGGCATAATAAGAGGATATTTCACAATCCACAAACTGGCTTATATAAAAAACATTCATTCAGTTGTAATTGGGGCTGAATCTTTACTTGTAGGGACAGAGTTGAAAGTCAAACAGCAGCTCAGAATGTTGTGTTCCACATGAATGTCTGAATAAACAAAGCTTGAATTTGTTCTAACAGTGTGTGTGTGATCTTGAATGCTTTTGTAGCAGGAAACTCAAAGTCATGCTGTCAAGATTGTGAAATCCAAATTTTGTTTTGTCTCATTCTTTCTCTACGAACATTTCTTGGAAATTTATCTGTTGTCAACCCAAATATACCCCATTCTCCCTCTTGTTTCTTTAGCTATTACTTCTAATAAGAAAACTAAGTTAAAGACTTTGGATAGAAGGATGAATGGCAAGTTTGTAACTGAGACTGGACTCCCAGAACTCAGTAGTCAGACAGTCAGATCTTGGGGTTTTTCTCCCTTTTGAATCATAATTTAATCTTGGTAGAAAAATAAAATTATTTTCTTAATCTGTTATACCTTCAGTTGTATGATAGGTGAAGCTTGGCATATTGATCATATGAACTGCTTTTCTGATTTAACTGTATTTTTCAAGGGAGGAGTTTGCTCTACTGCTGTGCCCCGTATGGGATAAAAACCCAGTCAATGTTAAAATAGTAGTGGATTTTTCTCACTTTCCTCCCTGGCTTTCTTCCATTTGGCAAAGATGCAGTAAATAGATCTTGTTGTGGTTTATATCATCTGTTTTGACCCTTGAACATCAGGTCAGACCTGAGAATAGGTGGCTTATGTTCCCACAGTTTTAAACTGAAATCCATGGCCAGCTAGACTGGAGGCCAATACAATAAGCCACTACCTGGATATCAAAAGTGTTACTGAGTGGATATTGGAGACTTTTATGGATGCAAAAACTAAGTAAGGCAGAATTTTTCTGACACCTTAACAAAAGTGTCAGAAAAAATCTTTTGGTCAGAAGCCTTTGGTGTTGCTTTTGTTACAATTGTATTTTTCACATAAGCTGTGTCACTAAAGGCTTATCCAGTACAAAATTATCCTGCAGCTGAGAGCACGTAGCTATAATTAAGTGGAGTGGTTAAAATTAAGACTAGTCTGGTTCTCTAAAAGAATTATATCACTGATTTTGAAATGATTGTTGTTTCGTATATAGAAAATTTATAGTAACTTTGGACTCAGATATGTTCAGGCAAAAGTATGCACTAGAGCAAAAGTGGCATTACATGGCTACAGGAGAGAACAAGACAGAAAGGAATATGTCACTGGTCCATGCTAGAGGATTGCTGGGAGAGCAGGTGTTGATGTGGACATGTGCCTGAGCCTGTGTCTGCCCAGCTTCTGCAAGGATCTCATGCTCTGCCAGGAGTAGGTGCACAGGGAGCCAGGAGGGAGAATGGCCAGGACAGCTGACCTGAAGTGACCAAAGATATTCCACAGCATGGATATAACGAATAACCCTGCCCAGGTTATAAACTGGGGGCGTTGGCCAGAGGCCACTGGTTGCTGCTCAGGGCTGGGCTGGGCATTAGTCAGCAGGTGGTGAACAACTGTATTGTCTTCACTTGCATTTCTTGGGTTTTATTTCTTTCCTCCATTCCTTTTTATTGCAATGATTATTAGTAGCATTCTAATCATTATTATTATATGTAATTTGTTTCAATTATTAAGCTGTTCTTATTTCAACCCACAAGGTTTAGTGGGTTTTTTTTCTCCCTGACTCCCCTCTCAGTCATATGAGGAGCAGCTGCATGGGACTGAGTTGCCAGCTGGAGTCAAACCCTGACAGATTTATATTGGATTAGTTTGGTCTTATATATTTTCTGTATTAGGTATGAAAGATTATCTTGTGATCTATGCTTAACTCATAAATAACTTTATCTATGCCTAGAAACACAAAAGAATCCTGTAAGTATCAGTTGTAAATGACAATATGCATCGAATGCAGGCAAAAATTCCTCCTGCCCTCAGAACTGTAACTGATTTCCTGGTAAAAGCATGGTCACATATATTAGTAACTTTTAGTGCAGCTGGGTGTCTGTCTGTGTTTGTCCATGGGAATTCTCTGATTCTGGATGTTTCTTAAAACACAGACAAAAGTTAAAAGTTGACTGTAAAAGGAGAACTTCTGACAAATTACATGGAATTCATACGAAAAGCATAATTCAAAATGAAAACCATTTCTTTTTACCTTTTAATCTATATTTTTGTGAAATAAATACTTAAATAGAAATATTCTGTCATAGTTTATTAAACCAATTCCAAGAAATTCCTACCAGATTGAAAGAAGTTTTTAGCTAATTAAAAATAATACCACATAAAGCTGGTGTTTCCTCTCCTTTAGATGTTCATATGTTTGTTATGTGATATTTAGCTTTCATACTACCTGACCAAAAGGATGTTTCAAATGCATGGAATAGTAACTCAGTAGTGACCTACATGTGTTGAGTCTGGCTGTGAGCACTTTCTGCCTTCATGGTTATTCATGCATGTCAAAAACTCAGGTGCAAGCAAAGCTTAAAAGCTCCTGTACAAATGTTTCTTGTTTGGGGCTTTAATAGTGTATATTGCAGTGACAGTTCTTCCAGTTTATCAGAGGGGTTATGGAAACAAGACTTGTGTTGTTCCAGTGTAGGGCCAAGGCATTCCACTATGTCACTTAAAGCTGGAAGTAAAAGGGCAACAGAGTAGGAGTGGTTGTGAAAGAAAAGTCTCAGACAAATGGTCCAGAAACCCCCACCAATGCTTAAAGCTGTGTATTTTACATTGAAATTGCTTAGAAACAGACCTGACTTTGAAATCAACTTCCATCTCAAATTCATTGTAAGGTTTGTGGGTCATTTTTCTTTGTGTTGTTTTTCTGTTTGTTTGTTTCTTCATTGTAGAGTAATGCAAGATAAATGATAATTAAAAATTTCCATAAATTTTACTTTCTGACCAGAAAGTATTTTTTTAACTAAGCACCTTTACTGTGTTTTTAACATCCAGAAGTGGTCAGGGGTACCTTTGAAGCTTGTTTGACAACATACTGAGACACTGGAAGCTTGATGGTGTTTGAGGTTCTGGCATACTCTAGGTTTTTGGCAAGTTATGTTAAATTATATTGGATGAGAGGGGAATAAGACATTCCAGCAACAACAGAGAGGTGACACTAAATGTCAGACCTTCTTCCCAGCACTTCAATTCAGCAGCAAATAGTGAGTGATTTCTTGGGGCAGCGCTCCTGCACCCCTTCAATCTCCCACCACGCCTTATTAACGTTTCTGCAGCAGCCTCTTATTAGATCCATGATCAACGTTATCTCCCTGAAGGTTTGCATGGAACCGAATTGTGATTTGTTTCCGGAGATCTCTGCTCGTTCTCCATTCTCTCAGAGAAGGAGGGTCTCTTTCTTACCTTTTTCTTTCACGGCATTAATTTGGTGCCTAGGAAAAGGACAAGCTTTGATGCAGTCCTTTGTGGTGGTTCAAAATGCCGTCCCCTCTCCTGCTGTGAGATATTCTTTCCCTCCTGGCACTGCGATTCTGACAAACCCATACGTGGAACATGAAAGCTTTGCTAAAATGCTGCCTCCTGTGCATCAGCAAAGACTCTGTCAGGATCTGCTCTGTGGTAATAGCAGGGGGATTCTGAAAGGTGAAAAAGGTAATTTGAGGGTTTGGAAAATGAGGCCACTTCCTTAGATGCTTGGCTCACTCTAACTTCAAGGACAGTTGGACATATCAAGATTTGTCACCAGCTTCAAAAATCAAAGGTTGTGGAATTGGGCCTTGGCTGCAGAGTGGCTGGAAGATAAGCCTGATGACTCTCACATTAAATTTTTTGTGTTTATAGAGATTTTTAGTAGTTTTGCAATTGATTAAATAACAGTTAAGCTTCTCTCTGAAAAACAAAAGGAGCTAAAAATGAATCTGAAGCTTCTGTGCAAGATACACTTAGGCACAAATTGTCACGATGCTGTTCTCAGGTACCAGGCAGCCTGTTCAGGCAGCGTGGGTTGGAGGGGTCCTGCTGTGGGAAGGGGGCTCAGCTGATGCCTCCCACTGCTCATAAACATCTTTCTTTCTTTCTTTCCTTTTTTTTTTTGCAATCCAGCAAACACTGCCACACAACTAGCTCTTGACATTTTAGACGTCTTCAAAAAGAGCTGACTTTTAAAGTAGGTCTTCTACTACTTAAAGATTCAGTTTTACTTATTTTTTTTCTGAGGCAATATGTGGTTTATGTAGTTTGCTTTATTACACCCACTCTGTCCACTGAATTTGCTGTTTTTCTTTGCTATTTATAAGTAACAATCAATAAAATATTAATAAATGAGATCCTTTGATTTACTTTACAGTGCATATAGATAGTATTATGAAATCATACCACTTCACTTTTTTCAGTTTGTCTCAGTTCTGTTTACCTCATTAGTACTTTAATTCATGCAGATGAGGTTAGTCTCCACTGAAAAACAACAATTCCTGAATCAGAAGTCCCATGTTACCTTTGATTCACTTCTCTCTGAACTACAGTAGATGCTGTGGCTTGGGAAACAGGGGGTTTGAATCAGTCCTGTAAATGGGAAGGTGAAAAAGAATATTTATTTTATACATAAAATAAGAAATGGTTTCCATCTGAGAATAATTATGAGGGCTTTTCTACAGGACCCTATTAGATGCAACCCTGATGTGCTCTGTGCACAGCAGAGAAGCTGCAGACCATATTTCTCATAGTGCCAGAAAACTCTCTATTATATCTATGCCACATCAGTGACAGAACATATCCAGTGGTTTGCTTTATAATTGGGCTGATGTAATTTACACTTCACACTTGCAGTCTGCTGGCAACATTGTCCAATAATGTTTTTCTTTGTCCACTACAGCACTACATTCTGAAACAAATCTCTCTAACAAAATTATGCTATAGGGTCACATAGTTATTTCCCTTAAAAGTCCTGCATGATTCACGCATCATGTATTGCCAAGTCCTCTGCTGCAGTGTCTCAAAGGAAATGCTTTAATCTTATAAATAAAACTATAAAGAATAATTTGCACACTAGTGAGTCCCTGTGTCACTGGCATTTATCATTTGTTGGCAATGCAGAATTGGAGGTGTAGGCTGACAATTGCTAAATTAAGCCTTTTTTTCCCCCAGTATCCAATAGTCTCTGATTTGTACGTTCCCTGGGTAATGGCTAGAGGTAGGTATAACCTGTGACTACCTCACTTGAGGAAATTACTTAGGCATATATTCACATATTTATTCTTTTCTTGATGCCCCCTTGCAAATGTTTATTGTCCATTACTGGTAGCTCCCTGTAGTCATGTGGAGCTGGAGGTCTTGGAAAACTGACTTGGCTGAGACTGGGTAGAAGGAAAGCTAATGGAAATTCAGTGCTGATATTTTTTGCTTATCTTTTTCTTATATATGTGCTTTGATTACTCTTTCCTATCCTAAACCATTAATTATATTCATGAAAGAAGAAATTACTGTCTTTTCTTGTGTGATTATCTTTGTTAATAAAGACGTGCAAGATCTCTGGCTGCAGTTGAGGCACAAATTCCCTTCCCCCCAAATTTGTCTCTGACTTTATTGCAAATTAAATACTATAGAAATAACCAGGTAGTGGGGGGTTTGTTGCACAAAAGAATGGAAATGGAGTTTGGCTCAATCCAATTGCTGTGCCTTATTTTATAATGAATGAGCATTGTAAGCGAACGGATGAACAAACCTGTGTTTAATGCAGTCCTTTATCTGGGATGGATGTAATTGGAAATGTGATCCTTGGGAGACCTGTGCAACTTCTGTATATGATTCATAGTAAAAGAGATAAATGCATTAAAATTTGTTGGGAAACTTTATTCAGTTTTATTGAATTTTCCCTACTTGCACCAGTGATTGTATGAACACTATGTATGATATGGAGAATAGTCTAGTGACTCCAATTAAATTATACTTCATATTTTATTTCCCCATTGAAACTACCTTTTATGTGCAACATAATTCATTTTTGTTTGCATTCCTCCTTTAACCCCAGTTTTACCAGTTCCAACTTTGTCAATGTAAAACTCAGATTCAATACTGACTTCTTGGTCAAGTTAAATATCTCTTTACCTGATCTTGCATTATTGACAACTGTTCCTTACTGTGAGGAGTAAATATATTTTTGGAGTTAGCAATGAGAAAATTGAAACATTTCTTTAGGGTTTTTAAGTCACTTTTTTTTTTTTCATCTCTATTAATAGAAATTGCTTTGCCTTTAAGACCTTCAAAGGCTTTAGAGAATGAAGTTTTCTGCATGGGAAACTTGACACCTAGGTGTCCTCAGTCGCTTGAATTTTTCTGTAGCCTGGGATAAGTGTATGCCCTTGATTTCTTAAGAATGAATGGATATTGGGTTGGTCCTAATATGTGTGTCTACAGAAATTTTTCCAATAAAACAAATGTTCTGACATGATATTTAATAACACTACCTTTATTGAACATATGTATCAGGTGCTGCATTACTAATACATGTTGAAATAAGTATAACCATGATTGTGACATGCCTGGGAGGTGCAGACGGGCCAGTGAAGTAATATAGTGACAATATCAGTATTCAGTAAAGTAACTAATGTCTAATATCAAATGTAGCCCTGTGAAAGTCAATTTACCTGTAAGCGTATGTTCAAGTGATTTGTTGGATTGAACACTACTTGCAGAATGCACTGGTTCTGAAAAATAGAATATGAAGGTTAGTTTATTTCAAGAGGAAAAAAATGCATTCATTTTAGCAATATAACCTCTATTTGCTATCTAGCTGATCTGCAAAAAAAAAAAAAAATTGTCATTTGCATGCCTATTTTTCCAACTTTGTGCATTCCACAAGTGTGAAAATTAACCTTAACAACACATACTCTTGTTCCCTGTTATCTGAAAGGCAGAAATAGAGCTGCCAAATTTTCTACCAACAAGCAGGAAGAGAGGACAGTCTTACCTGAGTTCAGGCAAGAGGAGAATCACTTTGATTTACTGGTCTAAGAGAAATAGTTTTGATAAAATGGTTCTGTACCTTGGCATTCACTTGCAATAGAAGTTTAACTTCAGTTAGGATTATGCCCTTATACTTTGATAAAGAGGTGGCAGCCTCCAAATTGGCACTATCTTACTGTCTGTTCTTAATACTAGAATGTCTTCAGAAAACAGTGCTGATAATACAGGACACATTTACTGCTTTGAGAACCTGGCTAGAAAGTTATATGTAATTTTTCTTAACAAAAATAATAAACCAAATTTTCTCAGTGTTTTCTGTATACAATATAAGATACAGGAGAGCTTCAGGGTGCTACATCTTAATTAAAGAACTTTCTCACTCTCTTATGAACTATTTTGATGCTTTTATTGTACTAAATTTGTCTGCTATGAGACATTTTGAAGTATGGGATATCTCATACATCCCTACAGCGTCGCCTTCTGGCTTCCTAAGCTGGAGTTGTAAGAATGGTGAATGGCCTCAGACACAGCTCAGTATTAAATACAATCTGTGTGTGCCCAGTGTAATCAGGCATGGCCATGATTTATTAAAAGTAAAATGTTGAGCAGTCTATGATGCCAAATACACTCTTAAGTGTCATGTACTTTCTTCTGCATGCAAACAATGATATTCTGATAGCTTTTCATTATCTTTGACTCTTGTGAAAATATATTCCAAGGTATCCAACCTAATACAACCACACCTTCCCCTCAGGCATGGTACTGTTCAGAAATGGAAGTGTTCCTACATATCGCCCACTCACTGTATTACCAGAGTGATGGTTACCACCTGAAAACTTCACAAACACGACATCCGTTCAGATTTTAAATTTCATAGTCTAAGTCTTGCCCCCTCAGTGGGTTTCATTTTGTTTGGTTTTGATTGCAGCTATAGGAAAACAGATCTGTGGTTTTCTAGAGAATCAGCAATTGGTTTAATCTACTGGCACTGCTGCAAGGTCTGGCTGTTGATGTTCCTGTAGCAGAATCAGTGTCTCAGAGTGGCTTCAGTGACTCCTAGAGGCTTATGTAAAAAGGATATAAGGAAAGAGTACAGATCAGAGGAATGTACTCAGGTTCCAGACTTCTGCTTGTGTCCATTATTTTTTTCAGAGTTGTATTCATCCTGACACGTTTTACCAATGTACTTTTATCACAATGCTCCAGAACATTGCACTCAGCAGTTCAGCTTCTTTTCTTTCTTAATCACTTTCTTGTTTATCAGACAAACATCACTTGAGAAAAAAACCGATGCTAGAATATTTGAGAGCTGGTTTGTTAGTGGCTTAAAGAACAAATAAATGCACATATTGAGTATGAGAATGGAAGAACCAAGCTCATTTTCTCAGTCATTAGTTTTCCTTGGTTTGTAAGGACATTTTGGAGGGGAATATGTTAGTTAAAGATGCAGTAAAAAAGTGCAGAATTTTTATCAGTGCTGTTTCAGGTTTAGGTGACTTTCATCAAGATGCTAATGAAACTGGCTGATATACATGGACAGCTTTGTGAGGTGGGGGTTTGCCTTTGCTGAAAACTATCATCCCAACCCCAGTGTCTCAAAACCAGTGAGGATTTTTTCCGTTTGAGTCTTTTATTTTTGCCAGCATAAAATAATGCATTTTCAAGAAATTTTGGGGAATTCTGAGTTGTTGGTCTTAACTGAGAATAGCTTTATCCGAACTGCATCCCTACTCTGCTATCACTTACTGAAGTTTTACTGTTTTACATATACTTCTAGTTTTCCACCCAATAACTATATGGGTTTATGAAAATATTTTAAGGTTAAATAGACTTTTAATAGACATTTTGCCTGTTCTGCTGTGTAACACACACCTAGAATCTGCTGCAGGAACTATTGTATGAGGTATAATGCGGTTTCTGGTTGATTTAGAGCTTATATTTTTAGGAGAAATTGAATGCTGATTTGGAGACTTAAAGTGATGGAGAATTCAGCACACCTGTAGGCAAATTGTTCTAAGATTTGATTATTCACATGATAAAATTGTGTGGTTTATTTGTATTCTAAATCAGTTCATCTTCAGCTTTAAGCTACTGGCTATAAGATGTTGGAAATTCAGCTGTGATTTAACAAAGCCATTCAGGAAAAAAATCCTAAATTTATATGGGGAGAGGAGAAAGATTTCTGTGAGAAAAAGATGTACCTTTTGGGGGGAGTAATTTTTAAAAATTGAAAAGAACCTGTGGTGAGCAATTATAAATGTGAAACAGTGGGGGAATGTAGGGAGGTAAAATCACCTTTCTCATTCTGTGCTAGTCTAAGCCTATGATGAAAGGCAGAAATGTAATTTGTTACTGGTACTGAATAATGGGAGGACAGCATTTTTCCTAGGATGAAATGCACATCTCCCCAGTGCCATCACTGAAAGGGGCAGGCTCAGCATGCAGCAAGAAGCCACGTTTCCTGAGCAGAGAGAGAATGCAGATGCCATGGCGTCCAAGTTTTATGTCCCCAATAGATTTGCTAGGCTGTACAGCTGAACTAAATCTAACCCTTGCTGAATTGCTCTCTGCTGTGCAGCCTACATTCAGAAATGTATTTCACATGTCCCCAAGACTTCACTGTAGGAAAAAAAAAAGCACCCTTATTGTGTATAAAAAGGTTTGAACAACTCTCATTTTAAAGATTAATATAAACCACTTTGATTTATCAGCAAAATGTGCCTCACATCAGGTGTTGAACCAACACACAATCCATTGGGCGAGGGAGAAGAAAATGAATACCATTAAATCATTTTTTTGTCCCTTTTAACTGTCATTTTATCCATTTTCTACCATGTGAGTGTTGTTGTGACAATATTTGGTGCATTCAGTCATTCACTGGCTGTTGTGTATTTCATTTTTTCTGAAAACTGCTGCCGCTGGGGAAGAAAGCAAAGCAAAACAATTGCCACAGGTCAAACTTTGAGGAATCCAATTTTATCAAGAGAAGTCTGGAATTCACAAGCTCTAATCTGATGTTTTAAAGTCCCTAAGGTCGACAGTGAAACAGTCCAATAAAAGGGGCTTAAAAATGTAGATCTTTATAGAATTTGTCTCACTGGCCTAACCTATTAAAAATCGAAGGTGTTAATTGATTTAGTGAGTGGGGTTTTGTACAGTTTTAAGTCATTTGAATTTAGAAGAATCCAAATCTTTTAAAAGATTTGAATTTATCTGGACTAAGAAAAGCAATAGCAAAAACTAATAGCAACCAACACCAAGTTGGGCAGGAGTGTTGATCTGCTGGAGGGCAGGAAGGCTCTGCAGAGGGACTTGGACAGGCTGGATCGATGGCCTGAGGCCACTTGGATAAGTTCAACAAGGGCAAGTGCTGGATCCTGCCCCTGGGTCACAACAACCCCTGCAGTGCTCCAGACTTGGGGCAGAGGGGCTGCAAAGCTGCCCAGCGGGAAAGGCCCTGGGGGTGCTGGTTGGCAGTGGCTGAACAGCAGCCAGGTGTGCCCAGGTGTCCAAGAAGGCCAATGGCACCTGGGCTGTCCCAGCCATGGGGTGGCAGCAGGACCAGGGCAGGGACTGCCCCCTGTGCTGGGCACTGCTGAGGCCACACCTCAAATCCTGTGTCCAGCTCTGGGCCCCTCCTGACAAGAAGGACATTGTGGGGCTGGAGTGTGTCCAGAGAAGGGAATGGAGCTGGGGAAAGGTCTGGAGCACAAGGCTGATGAGGAGCAGCTGAGGGAGCTGGGTGTGTTTAACCTGGAGAAAAGGAGGCTCAAGGGGAGGGGAGCTCATCACTCTCTACAACTGCCTGACAGGAGGCTGTCGACAGGTGGGGGTCAGGCTCTTCTCCCAGACCACAAGCAATAAGACAAGGGGAAATGACCTCAGCTTGTGCCGGAGGAGATTTAGATTGGATTTTAGGAAAAATGTCTCCGTCCAAAGATTTGTCACCCTCTGACACGGGCTGCCCTGGGCAGTGGTAGAATCACTGTCCCTGGAGGGATTTCAGAGAGGTAGAGATGTGACACTTGGGGACATGGCTTAAGGATGAACTTGGCAGTGTTAGGTCAGTGGTAGGACTTGATCTTTAATGTTTTTTTCAACCTAAATGATTCTATTGCTCTAAATCTAAAATAAAATAATGGAAATTTAATACTTCACTGGGGGAGAAAGAAAGAAATTGAGCACAATAAGCAATAACTTAAGAATATCAATTTAACTGTCATAAGGTTGACTTAGGGTTAGCCATGATTAATATATAGTATTTGCTAGTTTATCTTTTGTGTTATAATAAACCAAAAGTATTCCTCCCACTGAGACATAGATGCTTGTAGATAATGAAACAGCACAGTAACCACTCACAAAAAAGCTTTGGTGTTAAATGCATTGGTTTTAATACAATGTCATACATTCAGGAAAATATCTAAGGCCTGACATACATAGAAAATCTTTTTAAGTAAATACTTATTTATACCATCTTCATGTTAATACTGTATGATTCATTCAGCTTATGTCTATGTATTACTAACCTGAGGTGCTACATAACATCAAAAATAACCTCAAGACACACTATTTTAAGTACCTAAACTTCTTCAAAATACTCCAACCATACTTCAAAGGCAGATGTTACTTTACATTTGTTCATATGATAGATCATTTATTGGTCTTTAATTAAAGGATAACAAAAAGCTTGGGGTTTAAAATAATAGTTTTTTAATATATAGTGGAATGCAATTAATACTAAAAATAATATTTTTTTCTTCCATTGCAGTATCTCTCAAAAAAGCCGTTTGTTTAAGAAACACTAATAATAATAATACAGAGTCCCTTCAGAATTTTGAGAATAGATAAAAATTATGTTTGGGTCTTAACTGAGCCAGCAGTTGGAAACTGGTGCAGTGTCAGTTGATGAACATGACTCTGCAGAGGCATCACTTAAGATTAAACATAGGCTTAAAAAATCTTGTCAAAAAATGCTGGTGCTTCCTGAGCTTAGTTGTAACGGGGAGGCTGAGCTGCACTGAACTAACGCTGAGTACTCCTCTCTGTCATTTACGTCTCTCCTGACCTTGTGAGATTGGTCTTGGATGGGACGTATGCACCAGTTTATGGACAGGAATCAGCTCCTGGACTGATGGCTGCTGTTGAATCAGAGTAATATTGGAATGTATCTTAAACAGAGGTGAAGTGGAAAGTAAAACTGTTTTTGAATCAAAACACTTAACATTAAAAAACCAAAAAACAAACCTTTATTTTTCCCCAAAGCTAGGGCTTGTGAATCTGAAGATGATAAAGTGATTTTATTCATGTCACATTCACAGACGTCATTTTCTTCAATCCTTGCAAAATTATAACACAGGACTCTGTAAGGAATACAGTGTAGAATGTGTCTCCTTTTGTTTTGAACTATTCATTATAGGTTGAAAGTATTGAATGCCTCTGTACTAAAAGTACAATAGAGCCAGTATTCCAAAAGTACATGTACCGAAATCATATAGAGCAAGAGAATCTTGGCTTGCCTCTGCCATAAAGTATATTGTTCTCTCTGAAATATCAGCTATACTGTGGTATGTATGGATGGAAGAAATAATGTTGGGGCAGTTGCCAGTCTGGAACAGAAGTCAATATACTCTGCATTTATCAGATTTAGAAAAAGTAGATAATGTTCACTGAAACTTAGTGAATGAATGCAGAGAATTGTCAGTATCTCTTTTAAAACTGTGTATGTTTTTATCTTCTTTTATTGTCTTCTTCCCTAAATAGTTGGGCACAGCATTACATTTTCATTTTTATGTAGAGTATTGAAATGAGATGGAAATTTATATGCTCACTCCCTAAGAATTATTTCCTAAGCATTAACCTGGCCAGAAATGACTAAAACCAACCAACAAAAACTTTTCTAACATTATTATTTGATACAATTGTTGTATAAAAGGCTATGCTCCATTAAAATAAATGTCTTTCTCAGTCATCGTAACTGCAGTATGGTTCCCAAACTAATGAGGAATAAAGCAATTCTCACTCTTCCTACAGCCCTGGAAACACCATATACACAAAGAGGGCACTGGCTTTTTGTTATTGCAGCTTCCCAATTTCAAAGGTGGAAGCTGCAAATAGAGAAAAAGAAACAAACTCATTTTTTTCACAGAATGTAACAGTGCCTGACTACAAGTCACGGACTCACCAATAAAACATTTCAGTCTAAATTTTTGAACTGTTTC
The DNA here is from genome assembly GCA_013397795.1 of Orthonyx spaldingii. Classification (NCBI taxonomy): domain Eukaryota; kingdom Metazoa; phylum Chordata; class Aves; order Passeriformes; family Orthonychidae; genus Orthonyx; species Orthonyx spaldingii. The sequence continues at coordinate 85,688 of VZTJ01004657.1, read as the reverse complement.
TGATATTTTAAACTGATTTAGGATGTTGAAGGGTTTTTCTGTCCTTTTTTTAAATTTGGTTTGTTTGGTTTGATTTAGTTGTTTAGTTTTGGTTTTCTGTTTTGCTTCTTTCTTTCTTGATTTGTTCATTTGGTTTCCCTAAATCCCACAATTAGGTTTGGCTAGTGCATAGGAATGCTCTACTCCTCCCAAACAGGGACTTAAGGGGGCATGTGTGACTCCTTATCCTAGTAGTAGTCTGCATAATTTCCTGCTTGAAAAGATAAAAATAGCTCAAGAGTTTCTCTGCTGCCAACTTCCATTTTATTTTCCTGTTATGTAGCCTGACTCACAGGTAAAGTAGGAGGAAATGCTGTATCCACCATAATAACTTTAGACTTTGAGAAGTAATGCTTATTCATGATTTCAACTTCTAGTATTTTATCACAAAATGCTTTAAACAACAGTGTGGTTCATGACAGCAACGTGGAGAGCTCTGCCCTTTGCATTCTCACATTTTAAGCTATTCTTTCTGGCTTTGTCTTTCCAGACTTTATTTCAGTGAGACGTAAAAGATAAAATCCCAGCATCAATACTGAAACTCTGTGCCTGGATGCTGGTATAATTGACTTAAAGTTGTTAAAATTCACAGGATCATCAACATGTTCCCCTATTAATCAATTTTTTAGAAACACAGAATCGACAGCTTAATGAGAAAAGCTTTCCCAGGATCACAGTCCCCTCCTCCTCATTACGGGAGTCAGTCTTACATTAAAGAAATGGTAAATCCTATTTGATTTCCCTTTCATGAAAGACTGAGCTGTCCCAGGTGTAACCTTTCTTTCTTTTTGCTGGATGAGGAGGACAAGTGCTAAAGTAATGAGATAATCAATAAGAGTTGTTTCTGTATTGTCCATCTCGCATACAGCTGGGGACGTTTATGTGTTTCCCTTGCTTTTGCTCCTTTGCCAGTCCAGCCCATTACTGACAGAGCCAAGCAGTTATTCAAGGTCAGGCTGTTCCTTGGCTTCAAACTTTTCTTTGGCTCTTCTCCCGTTGTCATTTGAATTAGCCTGAGCTCATCAACACAGCTTTTAAAAAATGCTACTGAGATTGTGGTTTAACGAACTGGGAAATGAATATGTTGACCTTACCTTTTTAAAGGGGATCACAGGAGGGTTTTGCTCATGGCTTCATTGATCTCATTGTGGAATAACCCCTCCAAGTAAATGAATTTTTCCACAGGCCCCCTAGAAAGTTACAAGATATCTCTCAATTAGCTGCAGTATTCTCCTTTCAGAGCTCAAGCATCGTTTGGAGTAAGTTAGCTGATTGGTGTAATGTGCTAGAGATGATATCAAGTCATTGAAGTTTTAAGCTGTGCAAAACTCAGTGTGTTACAATCTCACAGATTTAAGTTATTTAAATATTTTTATTTGAGTATTACCTAAATCTGAGATTTTCACAATTCATCTCTCATTTCCTGAGGAGAACACTATTATACAGGCAGCTTTCTGGTGTCTGGTGGGAAGGATTGTAAGACAGGAACAACGACAACAGCAACAAAAAGAGAGAGAAACCAAACACAAACATTCTTCACCTTACTGAAAGAGAAACAGCAAAGCAACTGCAACAAAACCTGGCATTCTTGTGTCCCAGCCCTGGGCTCAGCTGTGGACATCCAGTCTTCTCTCTCAATGGGGTTAAAAACTGCCCCATCGCAGGATCATTGGAACACACCTGCCCCTACTGTTGGCTCTCACCTTTTATTATTTGGGTGTTGTTACTCATATTCATTAACTGGGAGCCTTTTTACTTTATTGTGACTTGCAGAATTTGGTGGGAGGGAATACTGTGGTACCGGTAGGGAGCATCTGGTGAAGTATTAACACTGTATAAGCTTTAACTGAAGAAAATGCAGGGTTTGGGTAGATTTCACATAAAGCTGTATAGTTTAGCCGCTCCATTATTTTCTTTTTTTTTTAACTTGAAATAAATTTCTTGGTGGCCTACATGTGCTCTGGGCATGCAGGCTTACACGGTGACTTACCCAGACTGGGAGGAATGGAGCATGCTCTGTTTCGTGTTTAGAAAAGTATGAAAATACGTTATTTAATTCCATTCATTCCAATTAAAGTTCAGTAGGGTGTGTGAATTCTGGGATAATTGTTTGACTGTGGTATGAAAACTTTTCTTTTGCTTCCTTTCCCTATTCATGATGTGATTTGCATAATAAATCTTTAAATTCTGGGCTGTGAATATTATCTCATTAACATAATTACCTAATTTCTTGTTTTGTGAATTACAATAGATAAGTAATAATAGTCTTAGCTTATTATCACACTTTCTGCTGTGCTTTGTGATCACAGTAAACAGATGAGAAATGAGGTTTTTTTTATAGGAGGGAGTATTCAAATATCAGGATGATTATGTGACCCATTTATAAACATGCAAAACCCCCAGGGGATTTCAGCTACTGACTGCAGCATCCTTTCAGGCACCTGCCTGAAGTTTGGCTCTTCATTAAGGCTTCCTCTTCATTCATCAGGAACTAGTTTTACTGTATTTGAACACCACATGGAGCCTTAAACACCTTTTTTTTCCCCTTTAATTTCAGAAACTTAAAACCAAATTATTAAAGGATTTTAGTCCCTGCAGAGATAAGTTTCAGGCTGATTTGTGGACAAAGTGTGGTTATAAAAAAAAATAAATGCATTTAATTGCAGTTACAAGCTCATTTTCTGTAAATATTTAATGTCTAAGTTATTTGTACTGGCATCAATAATCTCCCAGACTCCACTGCTTTTGCATATAGCATGCTTTGTGTATTTGCAGGACTCTCCTGCAAAGGGAACTCGTTTTCAGACAGATCTTTGGACCCAATTTGCTATTTTTAACATAATAATATTTGCCATATAAACAGCAATGCTGGAATATACAACAATATTTAACTGGTGAACCAAGTAAGACAATTAGAGTTTTCAATTATATCTGAATATATTTGGTCTTAATAAAACTTTATTTCAAACTGCTTTAGAGGTTTTCATATTGGAGCTGCTGTTATGCAAGTCTCTGCAAGGAGGTCCTGAGGTGGTTTTGAGAGATCTAAAACCTCGCTTTTCCCCACAATTAGCTCTAATTAGGCACATTCCCTGAAACCTAAGTATGGCATAAAAAGGATACTTTTAAGAGCAAAAAGCAATATAATATGCAGGTTATACTGTTCTTTTCCAGTCTAACCCAAGAAGTATGATAATACTCCAAATCTGTTTAACATAACTCTAAAAACAGAGAGATTCTAAGATCCCTACTCTTCAAGTCTGTTTACAGGAATATTATCACTGGGCTTCCATCTGGTGAGTGGGTCCTGGATGTGGGTTTGGTTGGCTGCAAAAAGGAACGCTGGTGGGTGAGGACAGCAAGTGGTGGGTGCCTGTCCCCACGAGTTTATGTGTCCATTTATGTGGCCATGGCATCTTTTATCTGGATCAGATACATTTATTTTTAATTAATGTGTCTCCTGCATGACTCTTTATTTGTAAAAGAAATTCCTTTGAGGAAGGAAAGATTTTCAGCAGCTTTGTTTGACTGGGTTAAAAGAAATCATTATGTAGCAAAGCTCTAGAAAGACCTTGTGAAATTTCCAGTGTCAGTTAAAAGTAAATATGGAAGAAAAATCTTCAGGAAGCAAAGGGGCCTCTGAGGCTTTTATTTGGCCAAATTGTTTGCTCTGCAGCTATTTGATATGTACATAAAACAGGAGAGAAAAATTCATTAATATTTTGGTTTTTTCTGTCTGTACCAAATCAGAAACTTATCTGAGCTGGTGAAAGGCCTCTCAGCCTTCATTAGGTGTGGTGAACAAGGAAAAGCTATACAAGGGGAAAACATGTAATTAATAAAAGCTGCTGAGGGGCTGTTATGGTTTGCTTTGTTTTGAGGGGGGAGGATCTTTATATAATAATAGAATAATAGAAGATGCAATATAATTATAGGAGCTGGGAGCTGAACACCCATGTTTTGAGATTGTTGCAAAACCTGAGGTAGATGCTTAATTTAGTTGTTGGATCTCTTTGCCTTAATCTTAGTATTTTCAAAAAGAATGGTAGAACCCCATCATGGAAACCCAAGTTCTTTCCACTGAATTTCTTAAGAGACAAATATTGGGATTTGGATTTTCAATCAAGAATTTTTGACCTAAGTAATAAATTTGTTATGTACTTGGGGGGTTGCATTGTTATTGTGCCAAGTTTCCTAAGACCAAAGAGAGACTTTTCAAGAACAATAAAGCACTTTCCTCATAGAGAAGTGGAAAGAAAGATTATTACTTAATCATTGTGTGCTGACATGGAAGCTGTCCAAAGTTATACTGGAAATTCTGGTTCTTTCCTTAGATTGCCGACTCCTGTGACATTGTTGCAGCCCAAAGGATATCCATCCATCCTGTCCCTTTGAATTTTTAAAACAAAAACACAGTTAATATTTTATAGCATTTTGAGTCCTGCTAAACATAAAATGCTCCTCTTCCTTGTTTTTGTTTGTACTGCATGTTTTTAAAGTGGGCATCAGTACAGGCACGGAAATAGGGGCTTTTTTCCTAACTTTTCTAGAAAAGCTTTTAATGCCGTGCTGTCCTTAAACACATTTTTTATTGTCTGGATCAGAGAAAACATCCTCACAAAAGGGCAAAACTTTTGAGATAAGCTGTTCATTTTAAATGTGTCTGACAGGAGTAAACATGACTTCTCTGGAGAGTTATCTCACTGAAATAAATATAAAAGACACTGCCCTTAGTTTAATAAGTGGATTGCCTCCATTTGTTAGGTCATGTAGGCAAATAGGCACATACTGTGTAGCTTGGAAATGCTGTGTTCCTAATTTCCAGTTACACTGGAACTTCTCTTATTCACAGTGATGAAAAAAAGGAGGTGCAGAGTGGTGTTGTTGGATAAAATCTTTCTGGACACTTGTGTTTGAAAACTGCTTTGCTGTTGATAGTGTGGGAGGGATTTGTTGCAACAGCCTGGCTTAGGGTAGTGTTTTCTTGAGGGATATTTGTAAGAGCATAAACACAAGGAATTACTGTCTTACTTAATGTGAATAAAGGTATCACGTGTTAATGTAAGTTCTTTTTAAATGAAATTCCAGTGCATCCTCTCCCCGTGTTTGGCTTTTAACTCTTGGAATTAAGCCCCTTTTAACAGGAAGAATCAAAGTTAGTGCAGAAATCTGGCTTAAAATGAGTAATACATTCAAGTGTCTCAAATTATATTTTCAGATTGTGACCAGATTATTCATCTGTCCTGGACATACAGTACATGAGAAATTGATTTTGGATTGCAGTGGTTGTGAGTAGAGGTTACTCCCTGAATTGTATCATTTGGAAAACAAGGATGTGAAAATTTCTTGGATCCTGGGCTGATCCTCTGAACAGAAATGATTTTTTTTTTGACTATGTAATTGAAAATTGATTTAACTTCCACAGAGCTATACAAAATCAAAGCTTTGATTTGAGGACCAGAGGGACAAAAATCTGAGGCAAAGCTTAACTAACCCACATACTTTTTCCACAAAGCACATGATCAAGCAAATCTTATTTACTTCAGCAATCTGCTACATGATGCTTTCCCTCTGAAAAAACTTAAAGGATTGTATGGTAGTATGGATGATCTCCTGATACGTGAAGTTGTATTGAAGTCTTTATCCTCTTTTTTGCAGGAATAATCTAGTGATCTAGGTTCTTTAATTAGGCATTTATCTGTAAGCTATATAATTTCACAAACCCCGTTAACTAATATGAATTTAAACATTTGAGACAAACAGTATAAAATTCATCCAGTTATTTGAGATCAAATTAAATGCTTGTTAGTGTTTAGTATCTATCTAGAATTTAAGTGACTTCCTTAAAGTTTATTTCCACTTGGCATTGCTATAAATAGATGTTATCTACTGTGTCATTTCAGGGGCTATTATTTCATAAATTAAATGGATATAGAGAATAAAAAAAAAATCCTTCATGACTTTTTTTACAAGCAAGGGCTACATTCAGATTAGATGAATGTTATATTGATTTGTCTTACAGACAAATACTAATCAATTTAAAGGGTGATGGGACAGTCTTCTAAAACCCTGTTTAAGGCCAACAGAAACTGCCTGTTTGTGAAAACAGCAACTTCCTTTCATTGTTGCTACAGCTCAAAATTAGAGGTGATTCCAGCTACCTTCCTGAGAGATGTTAACTTGTTTGTACTAATGGAAATAAACACTAATAAAAGCACATTGTCTCTCAGAGCAGAAATATTTGCTAAGGTCTTAACAGATTTTATGGTTATGGGGCTGTTGTTTCAAAAAAAATTCATAATAAAAGTAAAGGTGCCTTTAGATGGCAAGTGAAATCATCTTAAACCAGTTCTGACTGATAACAAAGCAACATGGATAATCTTCAGTTGTTCTTTGGAAATATTGTAATAGAATTGTAAAAACAGGAAAACAATAATAAAATTTACCAATAGAAATTAAACAGGTGTGAAGCAGAGCTCCATAGTTCTTCTTCATTTGGTATCTCTTCATAAAGTAATAATATTTCACTTTACTTGTCCAGGTAAATTCAGCTCCAGATTCTAAAAACTAATTTGCATTTTTCAGCATTCATAAGCATGTTTTGTAAATTTACTTCTCAGTCCTCCTTTTTAGTAAGGACATATGGAGCCATAGATGTGTCAGCACAAATATGTTTGTAGATGGGTGGGTTTTGATGATTTCCATTTTGAGATACCTTTTTCCTCTGATTTTCTAAATCTCAGCTGTAAACATTTCTGTTTCAAGCAGTGCTAAACAAATACATCTTTTCTTATATCAAATACTTTAGGGGTTGAACTAAATTCAAGTCAGTTTTTTTAACATTCTTTGAAGTAGAGAAATCAAGTGTTGATACTCTTTTAAAACATCTCTGAAACAGTTTTTCAATATGTTCAATTGTTTGTTTATTTTGGAAGCAGCATGAAACCAGTCTTGTTGTTTATGTTGAAATAATGAATTTTTTTTTGGTGATTTGATTCTGCACTTGCAAGGAGCATAGAATAGATGGTAACAAGTAAATAAATAGTCTGTGGGACTGTCAGGAGGGGTTCACAGGAGTTTGAATACACAAGCTCAACTGAAATGACTACAGTAACATTAAATATTGTTAAATATTTATTCAAATTTCCCTCTTGCAAAATTGTAGCCCATGTTCTCACTTTGCTCAGTAATATTAAATAAAGCTGAGTTTCTAATTACTCCCAAGTCTAGAGAAGGTGATGGAAAGGAGCAGTTGGGACTCAGTGCTAGGAAAGGTTGGTGTAAAGGTTGTAGTGAAATATTTTTGTGACTGAAGAATGTGAAGGGAAATCTCTACATCCAATGGAGTTGGAGGGCAAAAGAAGATTGCCTTGTTTTGTGTTTAAATGCTTTGGTTTATTAACAAGTGGGGTTTTGGTTGGGTTTTTTTGAGGCTAGAAATAGAGGCAGGCAGAGAAAAGGGTAATTATTTGCTTTGAACACCTATTTAGCACAGGGCTTAGAGCAATGAAGAAAATGCACAAAAGCTAACTTATTGTTAATTTTTGAATGAGATGAACAAATGTTTAGTGATTATAAATAAGAATTAGGAAATATGGTGGAGAGGACTTTTTTTATAAATCAACAACAAAGCAGTATGATGTAAGCATTTTAGATAATAAAAATTGTATTAATTTGGTGACAAAGTGTATCCTTGCTTGGATTAAAATAAGTGTTTTGATAATAGAATAGCTTTTCAGCATAACAGGAAGGTTAAACTGGGCAAATCATGTCAGTTCAGGCATTGGCAACATTATCTCAATAAGGATTTTACATCATGAGGTTGAAGTCTCTTTTGGCAAATTATTGGAAAAGGAATTAAATTTCAGTTTCAGTGCTACAGTAACAGGACTTGAACGCATGTAATTTTTCTCCTCTAGTTTTGCTATGAAAGTGAATTCCAATTGATTTGTCTGTCTTATGAGAAATTGCGTGTAAGAATGAATTCATATTGTCAGATTTGGACTTACTTGAGGTGGATGCATCAGAACTCACATGTCAAGCAGTGCCTGTGAACTAAACTGCTTTAAAGATGGAGATTTTATATATTAAAAGTCATTATAACCTACAAATAATAGGTGAAAATGTTTACAGACCATCTCTCATTCTCATACCAACAGAGGGCATTCTGACACCTGGAAGTTGAACAGGAATTAAATATTTGTATGTAGATGTCTCATAAATAGCAACCCCGACAGACCTTCACAAAAAATCTAAATGGAATGATAACACCTGACTTTTCACTGCAAATAGAGGCCCCAAGAACTTGTGTCATGCCAATATCACTTTTATCTTGAAGTCCTTTCAAGCCTTGCAGCACAGAGCTTGGATATATTGGCACTTTACCTTCCAAAGTCCCTGTACTCCAGGAGCATTCTCAAATTAGGAAATCATTGTCTTTATAGCTTCTTTTAAAGGGAACTTGGTGCAATGCAGAAATGGCCTCATATAAAAATTATATCTTCCCTTGACCTATTAACACAGGAATGCTTGCAGTATTTTAGCTGGACACCAAAGCTAGTGCCCCATTAGAAAAGGGAGGTCGTGTTGCCACTGACACCTTGCCACTGGGCCCTGAGGAACATGGCTGGAAGCCAAAACTCGTTGACCTGTTTGGTCAAGGCATGCCAGTAAGAAGATGTGTGACTATGGGACTGATTTTTGGTACATAAATTTTTCTGGTTTTGCTGAGAGTGCAAGTCTCTGTTTCTTCCTAGTTATTATCTCACCCCTGGGAGCAGCGGTACCACTACCAACTACAACTGTGAGGTTTTCCCTCTGTATTTATTTATGAAGCAGATAGTTGTTTTAATATCTTTGGCTTGTAATTATAACGGTGGGTTTTCTTCCTGCCATTTAAGCTTGGAGGGATTTATAGATTATGTTTACTTAGCAGCAGACACCAGGAATATGTGCTCTGAAGATTTAGCCTTTTATGGGGCTTTGTACTTACTAGCAAATAAATCTACCTATTCTGTGTCACAGAAAGAAGTCTCATGTTCAAACAGTCTCTTTCAATGTTTGGAGCAATGGAGAGAATTCATTTTTTTTTCTACTACCCATCTACAAACCGTTTCTTGATTTTTATTTGGCAATTTTGTTTTATCTATTGTCCTCAAAGGGCATTTTTTGGTGGCTGGAGCAAAGTGGACATTTGTTGAAGAGTCTGCATTCACATAATAATAAAGTAGAAATAACTGCAGTAACTGCTTATAGTGTAAGCAGAATCATGTAATGGTTTTGCAATAGGCTGAAAGCATACTTTGCATCCCTGTGTAGCAAAAAAATAGTTATGTTGCCTGCTCATGTAAAATGAAGTCACGACTGCAGGAATTCTTGGCACTTGGCAGTACTGGGTACTCAACTTAGAGGTCTTTTTCAACCCAAATTGTTTTGTCCTTATGTGATTCTGTGATTTGATTTAGCTGGAATATATAACTCTACAATATTAGCTTGTGTAGAAAAAGATTGATAATTGTTGGAAGACATTTTATCAAAGCAGAAAGTCAAACTGGTTGTGGTTTTGTTGGTTATTTTTCTTTTCCCATTCCAAGGTTAGTTTCTGTCTTAGTACAGAGACGAGAGAAGTGTTTTCTTTTTAAAAAGTGTACGTACTTTCAGGAATTTCCTAAATATCTCCTGAAGGAACTATTTTTCTAAAACCTTATGAATGTTCAGGTATCTGGCTGACTTCCAAGACTGCAACAAAGCAATTGCTTTTGTTTAGACCCATTTCAGTTTAAGTATAAACAGAGGGTAAAATAAATGGGGGCTGTGTAAGAAACTGAAATATAGACTGTGATGTAGTTATTTGGTCATCTTTGCTCTATGGAAGTGTAAATAATACAGATTGATGGTGATGCTTTTAATAAGCAAAAGTAATTTTTTCTAACTGCTACCTCCTCTCACCTCATTTGATGAAGTAGCTAGAACTGAGAGCTAAGGAGAAGAATTTTTCCTCCAAAGCAGCAAGGCAGGCATTGGTTTTTCCCTTTGCCAGAGAGATCCATACCTGCCAGGTCAAGGACCGCACGTATACTCTGAAGAGCCTCTGTTTTACAAAAGTAATTTTCTGATAGAGCTGAGAGAAGGATAAAAGAAACGGCAAACTTGGGCCATGCAGCCTGCTGCAGATGCAGCCTAGGAAAAGGTGTTACAGCTGTAAGGCACCTACAACATGTACAGGACCAAGAAAAGTAGGTCAGGGAAACAGGGAAGAGGAGCACCCAGTATGGAGCACCCAGAGGAGCCTTAGGATGGGGATACCTGCTGACGCAGCAAAAAGCCTCATGTCCTTGGGAGGAATCTTTTACTCCCCACAAGTAATTTAAAACATAAATTCACTGAACTACAGCAATTTAAACAAATGCACTTTACAAAACGCTAATGAGATGAGAGGCCTTTGACATGAAGGTTTGGGCCCATCCTTGTCTTTCTGAGTTGTTCTGTGAAGACAGTGCTTACTGTGCTTTCTAGCTGTTTATCACAATAACATTGGCATGAGCCATGGCCTGTGGTGTTATTAGACTCAAAACACGCAGGATCTCAAAGAAGTCTGTTTGCTGTGGGCATATATACTTGCCTTCCTCAGACTGAAGTTTGGTGATCTCATAAAATAATTGCTAAATGAATTGAATGTAAGAAATGCTTAATGGAAATTAAACTATTTTAATTAAATCTGCCATGAGATCACAGCAGTTTTCACACAGTCATTAGAATTTTTTCCTGCATTACTAAATTAAACTTGTTTCACTATTGTTTATTTCCCACTTTTTACCGTTTGATGTTCTCATGCTAAATTAATAGCTATTATCTTTCTGAGATTTAGTTTACACTAATTTAATTAACTTCAGTGTATCTTGGTAGATATTAATTGCAACATCAATTCTATCAATCAATAGTTCCTGGAAAATAGACCAACAATTATTGTCTTAATTTGTAACAATGTAGGAAGCATTTTTGTAATTTTTGTATTGCTCTATTTGATGGCAGAATCCTACCTAACATGCTCAGGACTTCAAATAGTGGTCACTATTCAAATGTGATTCTTCTTCCCATACTATTGTTAACTATTAAGCATGGATGAATCATGTTTTCAGTTAATATAATATAGTTGTAACTCAGTGCACTCTGTTTAAATTGAATTTATGCTACAATTGAATTTGGACCTCAGTGATAAATATCTACATTTTCAGCAGGTATATTGTGGGAGAATTGACTAAATTTACTTCTTTTTGTGTCAAAGAATCTCATTAAATTAAGCTGGGAATTTTGTTTATTTTACCCTCTTTGTACATTTCATTCAGTGGATTAGGCAATCATCCTTGTAATTGAATATGAACTTCATCCCATCTCCAAATGAAGTCTGTGTTGCTGATAACCACAGCAACCCAAGGGCCACTAGATATAATGACTCACTTGAAATGGTTTGGATGTGGATTCCAATTCAGATAAACAGCCAGGATTTAATATTTGGAGTTTATCTTGAATGCTCTGGGTCTGGAAAACTAAGCTGTTGTCAGAATTCTTTAAGAATTTACTGTGCCTCTGAAAACTCATCTTCAGATCAAAAAAAAAAACATAAAGAGAAAAATTAATGCAGTAAACTATTAATTTTTTTTTTATGTCTTAGTGGGGTTTGATGACACAAAACAGCATAAATTAATTCCAAGTCATTCATTCATAAGTGTTAAAATTTAGGCTGAGATGTTGTATTCTCAAAATTTTAGAAGATCATTTTCTTTGTGCAAAATGAGATTATTTTTCCTTAGTGTTTAAACATTCTACTACACTGTAGGAAAAGATTTTTTTTTTTGCTAATAATTGTGGGTTTATATTTCATAAATGTGTAGATAAAAGTGTAGCCTGGAGGAAAATATAATAAGCAGGTATCTATTTTATGAATATAGGTAGATAGGCAAATTAGGATCACAGTTAAATCTATTTGTGTCAGGTATAATTACAGTATGTCAAAACATAATCGTTTTTAGCCAGGTTGTAGAGAGCTCGGAAAGATTATTTAAGAGGCATTTATACTGTTTTCTAGATTTGTGTTATATTGTCCATACCTTTCAGCTAATACCTGAGTAGTTAGCCATCTGATTCTGTTAAATTTGTATATATTTGTGGGGGTTGGGATAAATTGAAATATAACTTTGGTATTTATTAAGGAGATGTGGTTAACAGGTGTTTTGAGTACAGATAATTTATTATGGAGTGTTAATCTCATGCAGCTGATGAATGTATTTGTTCCATGGAGGCTGGGATGGGATTACATACATTAGTTCACTTAAATGTTCTAACAGGTAATGAATAATCTTCCTAAGGTTTTTTCCATTGTGGAATGTTGGGTTAGTCTGTAAAGTGGTTTATTCAATATCCTGAAAATGTGCTGGTCACATTTCTAGGACAGGGATTAGAAGCTCTGTACGTTCCCCTAGGAGCCATTAAAAACAGTTATCAAATCACCCTGGGAGATGCTGGCAAAGACAAGCACAGTGTCCATCGTTGTAGTGACTGCAGCAGCAAAAGCTATATTTTCATTTAAGAATTAGTGGTTTTGGAACTCAGAGATTCTATGTATGTATTTATTGCCAGTTGATTGTTTCAGAATTATTTTTCCTTGTGGTCAATATTCCTGGATTTTGAAAGGGCTGAACATCTTAGCTTTTTGCTCTGCAATATTAAACCACAGATTTCTGCTGTGATAACCTAAATTTGTGTAACATACAATGATGTGAAATGATATAGAAACATATAATGATAGCAACTAATTGTTCAGGTTACAAACCAATGTATTGACAGTACAGAGCAACATAGCTTTTACTGCTAGTAAAAAAAAAAGATATAATTCCACTCTGTGAATCTGGTTGGGAGGAACTGTGCTCTGAGATTCTGCCTCTAGAAACAGGAGCAGAGGTCTTCAGCTCTGTGCTCACAAAGGCAAGCTGATGCAAAACAGCCTTTTTTGAATTCCAAGTGGTACAGTGTCACAAGTTAATATAATTGGATCTCCAGCAGGATGACTAATCTCACTCTTTTTAGAGTATCTGCTACCTCAGGAGTGTAAGAATAAAACCAGGATAAAGCCCATAGCAATACAAATTTTTTGCCATCTGTTTGATTTATGTCTACTTGAAAATATGTGTATTTTCAAAAGAAATCCATTTTCTATCCTCAAAAAGATGAGATTCAACATCCCTCAGCAGCTAATTTTTAGCACTTAGAGTTTCCCTTGGGCTGCTGTCAGCTAGAACTTATTGCATAGGTGATTTTCACTAAACTCATTATAAAATGGGTAGCCCCAAGGAAGACAGTGTGATGTTACAGCCTGCACTCGTTCTAGGCACTTTTGCAGCTGAATTGTACATTGTCAAATTTTATCAAATGGTGAACATAGAAAGAGTCATGGGATTAAACAAACAACTTGTTAATAGAGATGCTGTCGTTTCTAAGCTGTATTTGTAAGAAGGAGAATTTCTAAGGCATTACTTTCTTTTTTTCACCAGATTTTCGTTTACTGGATTGTGTTGTGGTAAGAAAAGAACTGTGGCAAAACATGGACCAAGTTATTAATGCTATTTGTCTTTCATTGCTTATTAGACAGGGGCCTTTTGTAATAAATTAGCATGTTTGTTTTGTAAGTAGAATTTCCACATCAGAAATTGGGGACAGGAAGGTGAGTTGTGGAAGATACCTTTGGACCAAGAGTGTTTATCATGTGAGAGTGGATCTAGTTCAAGTTACCAATTACTCCCAAAGATACAGAAGTACAGAAACACCCTCAGTGCAGCCTAAACTCTTTTAACATAATCCCTTAAAGACAAATGCCATGGGTGTTTCTTGGTTAAGAAGAAACCGTACTTCTGAAAATGTAATCTTTAGAGAGCTAGTGATCCCTTCTAGACAGGCAGTGTTTTTTAGCACAGAGGTATTTTGACATGGATTTTGTGAAGTTATCTGTACCAAAGAATTGTCCTTATATTATGAATATTGAGAAGAGAGCAAAATTATCAGTGCCCTGTCACTTCTGTTTGGGAAAGCTTTGTGACAGAGGTGAAAGCCAGGGAATCACCAGGGTAAAACCTTCTAGGTGCAGGAAAACCCTGCTGGCATTTCAAGTGTATCCTACCAGAGACTGGAAGAGACCTTTGTCCAGACCAGGAGAGGAGTTCTTTATTTTAAAAGAGTCTTTGAGTTAAAGGCTTTTGACAAGAGTGCAAATCAACAGGCTGAGGAGCAGGGCCATAGCAATGGTGGCAAAGGAGGTGTCCATCAGGATTTGGGGTACGACTGAGGGGCCACAGAGAGCATTTTGTGGTTGCATTTCCACTACCAAGGCAGCAACAATTGTGCAGGTTTCACTTCTGTTTCTCATTTTATTCTACACAGAGGATTTAAAACACACAACCTGTTAGCTCTAGTGCAATATACTTCACTTTCTTTGCTGTGTGTGAGGCAAGTTAAGGGCATAAGAACAGCATTTAAGGGTTTCCAGAGGACTTTTAGTCTTCTGGACTTTTGGTCTTCTGGAATAATCTTCTGCCTATTTCAGAAACTTTAGGATTAGTATTTCTTTTTCTTTTTTTTTTTTTTTTTCCCCTGGAAAAAGTAGATTTTTCCCATCTGTATTTTCTTGTGTGGTCAACGATAATGCCTTCTTGACAGTAAATCAATGAAGCCATTTATTTACCTGAAGAAAAGAGGTTCATAGCATAGGTTACATTAACCTGGGGAGTTAATTTCCTTCATATATCTCACTTTTTCACCATATTCATAACCATTTCAAAAGCCGCTTTTTAAAGATTCCAGGAATTTCAATGCACATCCTTATTTGAATTATAACTTCAGTGTGCCCTAGCACTGTCAAGTGTTTTATCACAGAAAGGGCAGTAAAAATTTCCTCAAAACCCTGGCACACGAACAGACCCTTAACAGTCCCTAATGAGAAATCCACTTCGTGGACTAGGAGAGAAGCTGAAATGTCAGTTCTGGCAGCTGAAAGGGTACACTTAGCCCAGGATTTCCTCTAAGACAACTATCTGAGAGGGCAGATGTTTCAATAAAAATGTTAAAAGTAAAGCATCCCTTCTGTGTCCCAAAGTCCCTAATTAATTAGTGGAGTTATTGGAGCTTGGTGGTACTTCTTAGTCCTACCACCTAAGCACCTTGGGGCAGCTCAAAACCAGACACTGAACAAATGGTAGGCGACTGCTCTGGTGTGATTCCAGGTAAAGAAAGCATTACCCCTAAGAGCCCTCTGAGGAGGAAGAAATGTACAAATCAGAGAGACGGAAAGTAACTACGACTCTTGCTTTATTAAATGGAGCTGATATGGACCTGTCCTGGTAACAAGGACTGCTATTTACAACGGTGTCATTTGTCATCAGAAGCAGAGCCGAGCTTGCAGAATCAAGATTGTGAATCATGGGAGGCAGAGGGAAGCAAAAGAATCCTTTTTTCAAATTTCTAACTCCTGGTTTCAGATAAATGGCCGTTAACTGACTCACTGCTGTTTTTTATTTATTTATTTGTTTGCTTGCAAGTGGAGAAAGGGTGCCATAAAGGAGTAAGAGGTTTGTTTGTGGGATTTTTTCCCACCTCCTCAGAACTGTCTGGCAATTCTTTTGATGTGAGATAAGCTTTCTTGACTTGACAGCTAGCGATATATAAATGCATGCATGTGCATAGCAAAGGTCATTTGCTGCTGCTGCTCAGTACTTGCTTTCTCTAGGAAGCATCCTTAAAAACAGCTGAAATATTGATGTTATTAGTGCAGGTTGCTTCAAATGCCTAGTGAGTTATTTTCTGAATATATGAAAAGATGTATCTTAATATCTATGTTCATAGAGTGCAACCAGTGTCAAAATGATATGTCTGAAAACACAAGGCTTTTATTTTGCTGATTTGGTCCATAGTTATGTTGACAACAAAAGAAATGGTTTCTCAGCTTTATAATAAAGTCCTTTTAGAGCAGCAGAAAGAAGATAGATACTAAAATATTAGAGAAGAAAAGAAAAGAACCAGTTGTTCATTATATGTCACTAAAGCTTCTCCAGCCTGAGCAACTGTGAGGCCTTTAGTCTACCCATGTGCCAAGAGCCAGAGCTCGCAGCCCTGAGTGCTCCCAGAATGATATTCTGCTTAATGTAGCTCTTTGTTATGAGAATTTGTTGCAAGATATTGTTTAGTTTTATCTTTGAAATTATGACAACTGTTTGCAGAATTTTCTCTTGCAAGCCTTTTATCCTTTTCAAACAAGTCAGAGTTCAGGAACAAAAGATTTGAAATCAAATGTTTTTTTCTTGGGCGCTGCTTCGGTGCTTGCCATACAGAGCTATTTGCAGACAAAAAGCTAAAACTGGAAAAATAAATGTGTTATCTCAAATAAAGGTATGGGTAAATTTTAGTTTTGTTGGTGAAAATTGAACTTTAGTTCTGAATTGTTTGCAGGTGATGAGAAAATCACCTTTAGACAAGGCAGCATTGTCCTTCACATTGTTTGCTTTAGCAAACCTTCTTGACTTTTTACATTTTGGTTCAAGGTCTTGAAGACCACAAAGAATAATGCTATTTGAACTATGAAGTAGAAATGTCTTCCTTCTGTGTATAGATATCTTAATAATTTATTTTTTTTAGCTGTGGGAAGGGGGTTTTCCCCGATGAAGGTCAAATGATCTAATTTTAATAGGCAATGCCTGCAGTTGTGATCATATCTAAAGATGTGACTGCCTTAATAAAATTTAACTGGGTTGGCGGTTTTCATCTCTGAAGCTATGTGTCACCTTGTGAGTAAGTCTCCAATGTAGCTACAAGAGCTTGCTTATTCAAGAAAATTTTGATTTACTGATCTTTAGGATTGGAACAGTATCCTTGAACAACATCTTAAGGAAGAAATATTAATATACTGCTTTTAAACTTCTCCCACTCTCTGTGTTTCAAACTCCAAACTTTATTTTTGCCACCCTCTTTCCCACTCCTTCAGGGAAATCATTCACCAAGGGAGGCTGCTCAGATCAAACTTATTAGCCACATTTTGCTGGTTTTCCCCTGATTAAATTAGAGCCCACCTATTTCAGTATATGTCTGTGACCTGTTATTCACTGGAATATCAATATCAACTGCTATTGTCATGGTGGGGTAAACATTGACAGCCATTTAGACACTTTCCTTGGTTGTGTTTCAAAGCCATAGGAAACTTCAAGTTTTGCATGATTTGGTGTGAAATCATAAATGTGCTGTGAAAACATAAATATGTCTAATCATGCACTTGAGGAAGCCTTCTGAGGAAGCCAATTTACTAGCACATATAAATCTCTAGTTTTCTTGTACTAGTTTAGTTGTGCTGGGGTTTATTTTTTAGGGATAATTCACCTCAGTTCTATGAAATAATGTTATCACATTTCCTTAACATTAAATTGAATAGGTGATTTGTGTGCTGCAAAGTTGCATTTCATTCATAAATATAATTTCTTATATTAATCAAAAAAGGTCATTACATGCATTGACTGAAAAAAAAGAAGCATTTGATTTAGAGTGCATTTTGATTTAGGCTTTAAGTTGGAAGTTTCTTAATGTCCTGGTCTTCCACTGGGATATATAAATACAATGTTCGTCTCAATGTTAGGACATGAAAATAAGATTGTGGTGAATTAAATCTACAGGGTTCTGAAACCTGCTTTACATTTTCTAAAGGGTGAAGGTTTAAGGGTGAAGAATTAAAGCAAAAATGCATGGAGGTGCTACTGTTATGTGCTTTTATATAGTTTCATTTGCTTTACATGCATGTGTGTGTCTATATGGGAGGAAGCCAGCAGGGACAGAACAAAGCTGCAGTCCCTGCACTTGCCCCATCTCCTGCTTTGTTTACCCCCCCAAGGCTGGAGCAGACAAGGGCAAGGCCTTCATGTGCTGGGGACAGGCTCCTGTGGCACCAGCAGTGACTGCAGCACACAGAGGGTCTCCAAGTGGCTCTGTCCTCCTCTGGGTCTGCCTGATGTCAGTTGCCTGATGCAACTTTCCCAGACACTTGTCCCACACAGGGAAGTTGTGTAATTCGTTTACTACTTAAGCAGCAAAAAATTTCTTGAGTCCTGACCTAGATAAATCAAATATTATCCTAATTGGATATAGTTAATTGGTGTTTGGAGGCATTTTTAGACAGAGTTTTCTATTTCCACTGGGAATATTTTCATTTTTCTGTTTATAATTTACACCACAAATTTGTTTATTAACAATTCTTGGCATTTCTTTCATCTTCTTGTAAATTTCTGCTCGAGAGCAAGGAAAGTATATCTTTGTTCTCAAGAAAGAAAAGTTACTTTGAGTCTTACTTTGAAGCACCCTATGATATAACTGAAATGTCATGAATAATTTAAGCAAACATTGATGCAAATGTTACTAGAAATAATCAAGGAACTTTAGAGGTTGTAAATAAAACTGATTTAAAGAGGAAAATTGATGCAACTTGCAATTCTAATTTTGTATACATGCAAAAGTAGGACAAAATAGTATACTGGAACATATGGGAATGGAACAAACAGCACCGACACTACGTGGGTGATTCATTTGTGAGTAAAAGAACTTAAATACCTTACTCTGGCTTGCATATGTACAGCAAGAACACTGAATTTAAAAGTCTTTTAGCTGTCCTCATGATATTTTGAAAAAGATGCATCATAGAATCACAAAATGGTTTGGGGTGGAAGGGACATCAAAGATCATCTTGTACCAATCCCCTGCCATGGACAGGAACACCTTTCACTATCCCTGAGTGCCCAGAGCCCCATCCAACCTGGCTTTGAACATTTCCAGGTATGAAGAATCCACAGCCTCTTTGGGCAGCCTGTTCCAGTGCCTCACCACCCTCACAGGGAAGAATTTCTTCCTAATATCCAACCTAAAGCTTCTCTCTTCCAGCTTGGACTTAGTAGTGCACACCTTGCCAATAGCCCACATGTAAATAGATGTGTCATTTGCATCTCTATGCTCCAACATTCTAAACTGCCTGAGATAAATGACCTTGTGGTACTCGTTTTGTAATATTTCTTGTTTCTGGTAATTTAGTCAAGGAAATTGCAGGGGAATTATTTTGATGGGGGTGTCATTCACCAACCACTATGTCAGGTTTTCTGGTACCTGTAAGTCTTGCTTTCTTGGTCTGGGTTTTTTTTTTTTTTTTGTTTGAGTTTGTTTTTCTTTTTCCCCTCTTCATATTTTGAATATTAAAGTCCATCTTTACTAAGCATGTTTTATGCTTTGAGACACAGTCTGTACGTAGTAGGCGATCACAAAACTGAGATTTCATATTAGCGTTTCCATGTGCTTCACGTGTTTTTTCCAGCCCCCAAGTGATGGTTCTGTGTAGGGGGAGGCTGTGGCCTTCCCAGGGCTGTGCTGGGCAGCAAAGCACCAGCTCACAGGGGCTGCATCGTGGATCTCAGTAGCATCACATCCACAAACACAAGCTGGGAATCCACACACACAGTAACCCATCCATGATTTGCCTAAAGAGTGTCTGAACTGTGATGCTGGAATCCACAGGGTATCCACAGTCCTCCGGATTGCACTGAGTTTTAAGTAGATACAAGCATCCTTCCTGAATAGAATTTTTCAGACTGGCTAAAGGGTATTTCTCTCAAATATTTTTCTGGAGTATAAATAAGCTACAGTGAGATTGAGACAGTATTTCAGTAAATTCAGCTTGCTACCAGTCACTGTATCAGTACTGGTAGCAAATATATGGAGAGAAAAAAAGTTTGCATGGATAGTATTTTTAATAAACAGTAAAGAATAAATTCATTAACTCCTTTTGGATACATTTAAAACATTATGATGATGACAGTACAAAGCTATCTGATTCAGATATGACTGTGTTACTATAGTTTATTTCTCAACAGAGGAGATTATAAAAAAAATATTTGAAAGATTTAAAATCTGTTCTCTCACATTTAATGTTGCCTAATACTTTTAATTAATTGCAATATTCTTAATTGCTTCTGTAATTTTTGCCATGTGTAAATAGCTAATTAAAGTATTAACCACCATCAAATGTAGTCTAAAATTAAATATATAAATGCTCTGTTGCTGATTAAGAGGATTACATGAAAAAAAAAATAGTCAACTTTCAGGTGTGGATGCTTTCTGAATGCGAATAAAGGCAGATTGGCTGTAGTAAAAGGGGAAGCAGACGAAGGAAGTTCATGCAGTTCCTTACTGAGTTTATAGTTTCCTACTGAGCCAGCCAATATGAGACTACTGTAGCTCTAGTGGTGTTTAGAGAAGTTTGGAGGTTGTTTGAAACTTCACCAGTTAGTTACAGTCCTTGAGGGACTGTCTGTCATTGGAGAGTGCTGGAATGCAATATATTCAGCCTCCTTTACTGGCTTTCAAGGACCAGATGGTAGGGGACATAGTTATGACCTACGTCCTCTGAGAAAACTTCCTTTCTTATTTCCAACGTCATGTAAAAGGTACAGAGAGCTCTTCTTGCTCCTGGAGGTTACGCTACAGAATAGCTTCATATTTGTTTGTGAGCCAAAAATGGATGGTAACAACACAGTGTAAAGGCTGAAGGAGAATAATTTGACCTTTTCTCATGATCAGCTTGGGAACACCATCAACACAAATTCTCCACAAAGATATCCTCTGGCATAACTGTCTGTTGTAATGAAATACAAGCCAATAACCTCTTAGCTTAGACCAGCCTGAACCAGGAAATTCCTGTGAGTGTCTCTGTAGTGTGCTCTTCAGCCATTATGACTCTGGAATTAGCTCATGCTGAACTAATCCATCCCTGCCCTGTGGCATGGAGTTGCCATAAGCAGGAACATAAGGGAATCTCTCAGGTAATCAGGTGCTGGGATTTTGTAATGGGGCAAAAGTAAAAGCTGCTTTTACTATAAATCCTGTAGAAACTGTTTGCTGAAGGATGCCAAACCAATCTTTTGATTTTGGTTTCCACTGGGATTTGATTATTCTGGGAGTACAAACTTCAAGATTTTCAGAATTTTATGTAGTTGCTCCAGGACTTTACATTACTTACGACAACATTGCCCCCTTATAAAGCTGTGGATTAGAGATAATCAAATGAGATGTTTCAATATTGAGTGCGATTATTATTTTTTGGTCCCCTGAAAGGCCTCTATAGATAAATTAGACAATTAGCTCTTTTAGCAGACATTACTCCCAGTGGTCCTTCTGGGTTCTGTTTCAAAAATGAGATGGTGAAGACTCTTGAGTTGGCAAAGCTTCAAACCAGTAATGAAAACTGGAAAGCTCTTCTCTTTAAAATAGTCTCCAAAACTGACAACATTTCTTACAATATATAAAAAATTCTTGTCAGGCGTTGTCTTTGTTACTTCAATAATGTCTCAGATACAGTACATTTTGCCTCCTTGGTGTATGTTCCAAGGGCTTTTCTATATACTTTTTCCTGTTAAAGTGGCAGATAGAAACTGGGTTTTGGTGTCTTTTAAACTTTTTTTATGGAAAATTAAGCCAAGAATAGAAGAATTTCACTACTTATTCTGGTAGTACTTTCATGTTATCTCAGTGCTCACAACTAGGAAACATTATTTCAGGTGCAGTGCTCCTGGGAAATCTTCCCAGTTCTATGAGTTTTCTCCATAGGTAGACCTGCCACTGTTAGTGAGGCATGGGTTTTGGGAATCAGATAGTTTGCATTTCTGTCCTCTGGTTTAGAATTATTAAGCTCAGCCTCACATCTCAGTTTTAGAGAGATGAGACCCAAAGAATAACATTCTAATGTTTGTCTCAGCTGACTTTTCCCGCAGCATGTACTGACTACCACTAGCTCTCCCCCAGAAAGTCAAGGGGGCACTTATCTCTCTGTCCTCATCCTGAACAGTAGACTTCTTCCTAGTAGACCATACAAACAAATCTACAGCTTCTTCTGGCATAGAAACAACTTTTCAACTGAGAATGATGTCCAAGCTGTGGTGGGTTGTTTCATTTTGGTTTGGTTTTCCCACATAATGCAAATCAGGAGTAGTGGCATTAGAAAGTGTCATTTGGCTCATTAAGTATTTTATTGCTGCTCAACTATTAAACATATTTTATGGCTTTATCATTTAATTAATGTAGGCATAAGTTACAAACAGAAAGTTAATACTATGATTACACTTTTATATAAATCAGCTATTTTAATAGAAAATTACGAGTCTAATTTGACTAAAAGTTGTTCTGTTCTTAACAATACTGAATATAGCAATGGATACTGCACTTGAGCTTTTGAAATCATCCCCTGAGATTCTGGAAAACTTGCATAAAAATGTTGAATTTCCTTTGTTTTCATTGACATTTTGACTTGATTAGCTGAAATTGTAATACCTCCCTAAAATATGGGTAATTGTATTCATGTCATTTTTACTTCGAGTAGTGGCATGTTGCAGATCATTTTTTTTAATTCTGAAGCATGTTGGCATTTGTGGTGGTACTGTCAGAATCATAGGATTTAGCTGATGTGCATTTATGAACTTATTATTTCTGGCATCCTTTAGAGAACCTTCCATATCAAACAATTACGGTAATCTGGCATGAGATCTCTCTTCCTTTTTCTTTTGGAGCTGGAGTGTGGGTACTCTGATGGGAATCATGGGCAGGTATATCTTCTCTCTATTATTCCCAAATTTTTGGTTACAAAATATGGACAGTGTTAAAGGAATGATGCAGGTGATTGTAAGGAAAACAAAACCTCATGAAAGGGAGCTGAATGTTCTGCTGCAGAACTGGTTATGACCCGGCCTCTGCCACAAAGCTCTCGTGTTATACAAGGGAAAAATAGGTTTCCCAGACAGTCACAGTCTGTGTTTCATTTTGGTGCTTTCTAACTTAGTAACCAAGGTCTTACTTAGAGAAATACTGAGCGCTGAGAGCTGAGCTTTGAACGTATAAAGTGCTGTAGCAGAAAATACTATTATGGAAACAGTGTGGTCTCACATTCCCAAATTTTGCAGCTAAAATGAACAGACATTTTGTTTACTTGATGCTTAATGTGCCTCATCCATAGAGTGGGAATAATACATTTACCTGAAGCTGTTATGGAAATTATGTTCTCTCTTAATTAGAAGCCATGTATGATCATACAAAGAGCATGGGTCCCTTGAAACAAATTCAGTCTGTCTGTGATAACAATTGCAGATGAGTTCTGCAGGCTTTGTATTTTAAAGGTTGCTCTTTCAATTGCACACTTGATCAATTTTTTTAACTTTTTTTTTCTACACAGTGTAGGAAATCAGCAGACAATACTGGTTACTTTTCATTCTCTTCATTCAGATGAACCTTAGAACTTGATTGAGTGTGTGTAGATTCAATGAGCAACTATGTGCCTTCTAAGTGCAGAAAATGAACTCAAATCAAGTGACAAATACATACTAAATAAATGAAAAGGAAAAAAAAGAAAAACTACCACTTAACTTCCCCTCCTGTCTGATGCAGCCCAGGTTGGAGGTGCTGCTTTTCCTCTAAGCAGTAAGATTTTGGCAAATCAGGCAGAAATGTTTTGCACGTGTATCTCTGCAAACAGATATTATGCAGATTGTTGTAAAATCACAGTGAGAATCAGCATTAGGGCTTTCTTAGTGATGCTAATGCACAAACATTGACCAAAAAAAACCCAGTGATAAAACAGCAGAGAAATGTGCCAGAGGAATGATGGATTCCTAAAATGATAATGATGTCCAACTTGCCTCATCTTCTTGTCCCACTTTTCTTCTTTCTCTCTACAGAATGCAGTGAAAATTTTGCATAAATGCTTGCAAATAACATGGGAAATTCAGGTCAAGTAGGCTGACTAGAATTTTTTAAAATTCAACGAGTGCAGCCATAGATATTTGGCTTATCATGGTGTTGTATTGAACATCTTAAACTCTTGCAAAGACTTACTTCAGACCTGGAGAATGGTTTTGGGGTTTTCCTGTTGGCATTTTTTTGGTTTTGTGGTTTTGAGTTTGTTTGTGGGTTTTTTGATTTTTAGGTTTTTTTTGGTTGGTTGATATTATATTTTTCTCATTTTTTAAACATCTGAGGAATTCTACGTCTCTGTAGAGATATAATATACTATTAGACTTGAGAGATTTTCCTTCAGTGCAGATTCTAAACCCATAAGTACATTATTTATTATTTAGTTCTTTGCATAGGTCAATCATATTTGTTGATGATTTTGTTAAAGGACAATACTTTGAAATTTAAATTTCTCCTTTGTTTGTTTGCTTATTTATGCAGGAAAAAGAAAAATCTAAATCTTGGTTCAAGATCAGAGAAAGTCTCAGTTTCGTGTTGATGGTCAAGGTTGTGGGGTTGCATTTGTTCTTGGTTAGTGACACACTCATTGTGGGTATGAACAAGTCCTTAGTGAAGCCAAAACAAAGCTGCTTCCAAAACATAAGTATATGACTTATATAAATATATTTGTGCTTAAATTCTTTGGGTGGTACAATGCTGTTTCAGGAAGGAACAGCTCATCTGGTTCTGAATGTGGGGTGGCCTTGAGGACATTTGGAACATGCTTCACTGGAGTGCCAGAAAATGGCTCTTGGACATGAGGAACTTCTGTCTGTTCAGAAAGTTTTTGATAGTATTTTGGAAGCAGCTGAAGTTGTGGAAGATATTCAGCTTATTTTAATTATCAGCCTCTGGAAAAGAGGAAGTTTATAAAGGGGAATGTGTGAAATGAATAACAGGAGAAAATAAAAGAAAGACAAATGTCTATTGCTACAGCCTGGCTATGCTTGCACCTGCAACGTCCTAGTGATTTCAGTACTAAGAAATGAGTACAGACCTTTCTCTTCTGTAGGCTAATTTTGGAAATAACCTTTCTGGGTTCTTCAATGCATCCTTGGAACTGGTGTCCTAGACTCTATATTTCAGAATTTCCTTGTGTCATCTGGCATATAACTTAGCTGAGATGAGGGTGATGCATCATTTGCTGGGCTGGAATTAGAGAGTAAGTTAATTAGACGTGAGAAGTTTTGCCTTTTTGTAATAGACTAAAAACAGCTGTAGAAGATTAAATTACAGTGTCATTGGAAAAAGAAAAAGCCATGGTTTAAATCCAATTGTGCTCTGTGGTTAAGATATATTATATTTAGAACTACAGTGATGTAATAAATTCAAAAGTTTTACATCATGCATATATTAAGAATAGAACCATAGAATTGATGAGCCTGGAAAAGGTCCTTTAAGATCAAGTCCAACTCTTAACCCTGCCAAGTCCAATGCTAAACCATGTCCCCAAGTGCCACATCTACGCATCTTTTAAATCCCTCCTGGGATGGTGACTCCACCACTGCCATGGGCAGCCTGTTCCTGGGCTTGACAAGCCCTTCAGCAAAGATATTTTTTTCTAATATCCAATCTAAACCTCCTCTGACACAACTTGAGGCTGTTTCCTTTTCTTCTACCACTTGTTACTTGGGAGAAGAGGCTGACCCCCTCATGGCTACAACCAGCTGCATTTTAACTTCACTCCCTCCAAAAGCTCTGTTTATTCTTTTATTTTGAACGACAAAGAAATCAATTTGCATCTTGCCATGAGATATGTATGGCAGGATCTTTGAGCCCTTGTGGTCTGACCTGTGCTCTTTGTGGGTTCAGCAGTATAAAGGAATTTTTTACATAGTTCTGTAATTGATATCCATGTAAATATAAACCTTATCCATATTCACATTTCGTTGTGGGCTTCAGACATGTGTTTCTTCTTTAAAAGAATTATGACATCAGCTTATTTCAGGTTTTTAATCATCTCACATCTACAACTTCTTTGTAGGGCAGTTCCTGCCTGATGGAACAGTAGGATTGTGTGAAAATCAGATAGATAATGTTTGGATTTGTGCAGGATACTGTGAGAGAATAGAAAAATTCCAACTGAATGAATAACATAGTTGAAGAAGTGGAGGGGTTTTTTGGGGTTTGTTTTGGTTTTTTTGGGGGGGCGAGGGGGGATTGTTTGTTTGTTTGTTTTGTTTTCTTTTTTTAAGAAAAAGAAAAAAAGATAAAGACCTTTTAATCATGTATTTTGAAGATTCTGGAACCTTTCTCTCCCCATTACCCTACTATTTTTAAAGTAATTGCCTTAATTAAGATGGAAAAGGTGATTGCCTTATTCTTCTGTGAGCTGACAGTTACAAGTGACCCAGGAAAATTGACCTTGTTTTCCTTCCAGGGAGATTTAGCTCTGGAGCTACTGCTTGCCTGGCTTTGGCATCATGTAGCCTGGCAGGCTGCGAGCTGCACAGAGGCCACTGTACTGAATTCATACTGCTTCATATGGAAACTCTGGCTGCCTTGGGTCAATTGGCATTATAAAATTAACCAGAGATACAGGACTCACAGAAACAGGCCCAACTTACCCAATATCTATGAAAAATGCTCCTTTTAGATACTCACTTCTTATGATTTTGCCACATATGCCACCTTAGTGCATTATAACTAAAAATCTAATTTGATATCCCCCTCCAAAGGGCTTTTTTATCCTGGTGTAAAGCTTAAAATGGAAAGTTTGGAGTCTCTGTAATCAGCCCATTTGAAGTTCCATATCTGAAAATCCAGCAAGTGAACCACGCTTTAAACACTGATCCATTTTGAATTTTAATAGACTTTATTACAAGCCTTCAAATTAAAAGCTGTCAGGAGAGATAAAAGGTTGGGGATTTGGATTCAAAGGGACTTTGATTAGACATAAAGGTCAGCAATGGTGGCAAAAAGTCGATGCATCTAAATTAAGCATAAACCTCTGGAAGAGAATATGCTAATCTTTCATGTAAAGTACTTGTCAGGCTGATCTTGGCTCATAGCCACAACAGTTAAACTATTTTCTGTGATGAAATTTTAACAAATGGTAATCCATGTGTAATTTGCCTGTCAAGTGCGTGCCATTTGTTTTTACAAATGTTAGATTTTAACTGCTAAGGAATCATATTATACTACATAATGTGCTCCTGATTAAAGATTTTGTTTTAGTATCTTTAGCTCAGTTTTTAACTGCAACTTTTTTTCCTTGGGAATGTAAAATGCAAATGGGAGAAAAGGAAAAAGAAAGAAACTCAGAACTCTAAATGTCATTGCTTTGTGTAAAACTACGTGTAAATGTATAAATTGCACTTTAATTGAGCAGCTACTTCAGGAGCTTAAAGTTATAGTAACTGTTAATATTTCTGAATGTGAAATTAAGATTCTGCACTGTTAGTGAGCAAACTCATTAAGGACATAAAAGGATGACAGGATGAAAAAGGATTTACATTTATAGAATCTTCTGTAAAATTATGAGAAGTGACAGGCTCCATTTTTTGATGCTGAAATCAAGGTTGCATGTCTGAACCACAGTGACACTGTGGCTGGATTTTGCATAGCTGAGAACTAATAGGAAATTAATAGAGTGTAATACAGGCCTATTGAATTCAGTCTAACTTTGTAGCTTTGATGTGGAAGAACAGAAGGCATAATTTCAGTCTTTGTTTAGTGTGCTGGACAGATAGCTCCACTAACATCTAAGTATGGTCAGGATTAAAACTGTGATGGATGGCACCACAGCACATTCTTGACAGCTTTTCTGTTCAAATACAAATTTCTGTCACAGTCCCAGAATGTTTGAAGGAACATTCGGAGATGAAATATTGTAGCTGCAACAAGTCCAGTGTGAAGCTATTATGCTTTGAAAGGAAAAATAATTACAAACTGTACATCTCCTAGGCACATATCTGTATTAATAATGCATAGTAGTAAATACACTGGAGTATACTAATGAAATGTTATTGAACACAGAAGTTTTGGAAACCATAAGGTTATCAATCTGTTAAGAAAAGTGTCAGTGCCTCTGTCTGTTTTTTGGGGCTTCTAACTGTTTTAGGTGAATAAGTATTTTGAAAAGTTATTGTAGATCCTGATTTATTCAACCTTTCATAACATCTCTTTAGAATATCTTCTTAAAGTTTTTTTTTTCTAAATGTACATCAATTTCTGTATGAAAAAAAATTTCCTTTCACTTAAGGCAGTCACTATTGCCTCCAAAAAACTCTGGTTAAACCAATGTTTTTATTGAAGCACTCTGTAGATGGAATATTGTCCTTATTATAGCAGCAAAGTAGGTCAGAACCTCAGTGTTTGACAGATGTGACATACAAAGTCCCTACCTCCATATTAGTCATGAATAAAATGAAAAAGAAGCTGATTAGTCCAGGAGAATGTCTGTATTTAAAGAGCTAATACCTGCAGTGATTTTCTTCTTTGTGCTTAACCGTTAATTGAAGGAGAGACTTAAACTTTATCCCATTGCAGCCGATTCCCACACAAGCACGGGGAGTCCAGCTGACACTGCAAATGGCATAAAGCTTTGTAATATGAGCCATTGATTTAGCACAATAAGAAAGAAAACTGGATGCCATGAAGTGAGAATAAATTGTCTGACTGCTGAATCTCTCTCTCATGAATTCTCATCTCTTGCTCACGTGTTATTCATGGGATATGGTCTTTTGTCAGCTTCCAAAGAACTCCCAGTTGTCCTCTGGTGCCATTGTGCTCTGGGCTACCTCAGTTATCTCAGCAGAGGTGAACACATGTGAGGTTGCTGTTCATGTTGAATAGTCTGTGGTCACACTTGTCAAATTTAAGTATCAAAGAACTCAAAAGTGGGGTAGAAATATCTTAAATATCTTCAACCACACAATATATACTTGTTTGAGATAACGTTCATGAAAGTATTGTTCTGTTTTAATCCAAGTACTTCTGTACATCATTCTAAAAGTAAAAGCATAGACCCCAAAAACTTAATAAATGGGCAATTAACCTGTCTCCTCAGTGAAGTCTTGGTCTTTTTGAAATTTATTTATGTGTTTCTAAATACTGTTGCTACTGGGCCTTGGCCATGCTCAGAGTGATGACTGTGTGCTTCTCAGTCTCCTAAAGCAGTTCAGAACAGAGGGACCACCTCATTTCACACAACACTGGCTGCATCCTTGCTGCAATAATGTACTGGGTTTATTTATTCTCGGCTTAATCTGTCAACCGTATAACATTTATACCAACACTTGGGATCCTCCCTATAAAAGTCATCGGTTGAAGAAACTGCTCAAGAAGGCTGAAAAACTGAAGTACTTAGAATTTATTGTAGTCAAAAATACTAATAGTCATATATAAAACAGGGTAGGGGAATGGTAGTGACGGATAGATATGAAAAATATATTCTAATATTTATTTTTAATACAACAAGGATAAAATTACTAGGATGAGTGTTTTGTAGTAGTTCTGTGTCTGAATAGGGCCTGAAAGCAGGAGAAACATTTTAATAGTAAGTCATGTTAATTGGTTAAGCTGTGAGAAAGAGCTAAGGAAAGAAAACTCACCTCTCTCTCCTTTATTCTCCGGTTCTGTCAGTTTAGTGCAGTCTGCTGGCTCTCTCTTGTTTTAATTGAATACATTTCTTTGTATGAGTATTTTTAAAACAGAAATAATCCAATCACACCCTTCTAAAGAACTGAAAAACAAAATAATAAAAATCTTGTTCAATGATTGAAAATATGAAATTCAGTCTAAGCAACTAAAGCAATATAATTTGTTGGCTAGAGATAGATAGGAGATGCTGTTTTTAATATTCAAAATATTTTGGTTTGACTGTGTAGATTTCCAGGGGAGCCTGGATACATGGTTCCTTGGGAGCGGAGCAATCTGCCAGTAGGTCTTCCCCAGAGCCATTCCCATGTCACTGCCACAGAAAGTAGTCAATCAAGTGTAAATTTTGGCTCTGTCAAAGTTTGCAGGACATCTTTCCCAGAGAATTTCCTGGAACTCACCTTAGCTGGGAAGCTATTCAGTTATTTAAGTTCAATTTTGGACTAAAATATCAAATAACACAATTTCCTGCAGCTCAATTATCTTCTTTCAATTGACTACCCTTGCTCCTGTCCATCCTTTTAACTGAATGTATCTGGTCATCATTCCCCACTTTCTGAGGAAATCAGCATTGTCTTATATGACCAGAAACTTGTATTTCTTCACTAAACTACAGAGAAAAAACACATTATGATCTGGATTTGTGTGATGGATATCATCTTGACATTAGTCTCTTAAATGGAAAGGACTTTCAGGCTTGAATACTTTTCTTAATACCATATTTTATAGAGAATGTGATTCCTCAAATAGGCAGGAACCTGGACATTAAGATTTTATAAGTAAAATGAAAGACCTTAAGCTTCATTTAGCAGAGAAAGGGCTGCAAGGGGGCTGTTACCTGGCTTGTGGTTGTGCAGGTATGTTGTCCTTGTTTGAGTTTCCATCACGGGCCAAGGTCAAGAGCTGTCTGGAATAGGGGGTGGAAGAACATGGTCTTTTGAAGTATTTTTTAACTTAGGCTTATTTAGAAAAAAATGCAAGTTTAGAATACAATTTTGGCTTACATTTAGAACTGTGCTATATTTCATCAAATCGTGAATGACTGACCCAGTGTGCCTTTCTACCGATGTTCAAACAACAGCCTGAGCAATATTTCAGTCTGTAAGACACTTAAGGTCAGGAATGAGTGTGTTCCTTTGCTCCCCAAGACACCTGTACTAAGCAGATGACCTTTAGTTCGAGGAGAAAGGATTGCTGGACTCCTAGGGCATCTCACTGGTGTCAGGTTTAGTCTTCAGGACCACTAGCAGAAAATCATGCTGGTCTGTCACAGCACCTTCATCCAAAGCATGCTGAGCAGCACATTGGAGCTGTGGCAGCAGTGAAGGCACGCACCAATATTAGCTGCTCTCTCCCTCTCTTATTGTTTTCCAAATAATCTGGAAGCAAATGAGTTGTGTTTGATACCAAAGCATTTTTCTACTCTGCTGGCACAAGTATGAGTTTCCTCATTTTATTTCTTTTCGTCTCATCTTATCCTCTCTGAAGTTAGAAACAAACTACTTTACTAAAAATGACTAGGAGCTAATACCAAATGCATTACAGATATAACATTTATGAATAAAATACTTATTTTGTAAAACTTGTGCTTTGTGAACCTTGATGTATAAGAACACATAACCTTTGGAATCTTCTTTCCAACTATAGGAATTGGGTAGGATTGAGTGTTTGGGTTTGCATTGTCTTCTCAGAATTGCTTTGTGACTAAAAGTAATCTGCAGAATGAGAGTAAAATTCTGTAAGGAAAAAAATAAAATAAACAAAACCAGCTTCAAACCTTTAGAAGTTCTTTTCTCAGCATGGTAGATGAATGTGTGCACTGACCCATGCAGCTTGTGTTTGAGAGTGTAGCCTGCTGAGGTGAGAGTCTGTTCATGTTTTAAGGAAACACAATTTCTCATCATAGCTGTGTTGCTAAGGGATATCTGATATTTCTCCTCTTTCTTATTCTCTGTCGGATTTCAAAGACCAACAGGAAAAAATGTTGCATTGTGTCTAGGTATTGCTTGTTCATGGCGGAGAGTTAGGAATGAATTGCAAAAGCAAGAAAAAACTTTAAACAAACTATACAATATGTAGCTCCATTCCTCTCCTGAGATATTCCCTACACTCACTTCTTAGCAGTCAGTTGTGTTTTCCAGACTTCAGCCCTTCTCCTTTAACCAGATTTGGTGATTTCATGTTAAAGGAAGCTAATTCAGTGGCCTATTACCATCTAAAGTAATGTTTTCTGCCTTGCACCTTGGTGCTCCTTGTAGTTCTCTTTTTTCCTTATTGGTAGTATGACTGATCCAATGGAAAAAGAGCAATACTTCATCTCAGAAGCCAACTGACTCACCTCTCCAGAAGACATGGATTGGCGAGGAAGAGCAGAATTGTCCCCTTCAGTTTCAGCTCAGTGTTAAAGTGGCTGAGAACCAGCCTGGAACTGCACCTGCAGAAATACTGAGTCTCAAACACCACAGTGGATGCAAATAAAAAAAAAAATCTTATCTTTTATATACTTCATTAACCTTGTAAATAACCTGAGAAAATAAACAAAAAAATTGTCAACTCCATTTGGATAAGCACATAAGTAAAATACAGGAGCCCCAGAAGTAGAAGGAGAGCAGTAGAGCTTTCCCACGCTGAGGAATGCAAACCAACGTTGGTTTGTGGCTGCCCTCTGGTCCTCCCTAAGATTATATAAGCTGGGACATTACTAATGGACTAACATGAAGAAAAAGTAGCATTAAAATCATGTACTGTGTAAAAGGAGTTTAATTCTCCATCTGACATCTTTAAGATACCATATGAATAATTTAGCTGGGTTTTAGTAGCCTTTTCAGCTGTAGCCCACTAATGACAAGCTTGCTTTCTAATGTTTAACGCCTGCTGCGCAAGTGGTACTTTTAACAAAA
Source organism: Orthonyx spaldingii (assembly GCA_013397795.1). NCBI lineage: Eukaryota > Metazoa > Chordata > Aves > Passeriformes > Orthonychidae > Orthonyx > Orthonyx spaldingii. The sequence continues at coordinate 53,307 of VZTJ01004657.1, read as the reverse complement.
TACATTTGCTGCAGGCTCTTTGACATGGCTTCACACTGAGATAAACACAATTAGCATGAGCTATTTAAAATGCTTTTCTCTTGTGCTTGTTTATAATTGGTCTTTTAAGATCTATTTTTATTATTCATTTTAAGGAATGTGTAACAGATTTGATGGCACAGTGAGGGTGTGTTATTCAAGTGTTTTACTCTTGAGATATTTCTGGGTCATCCTCTGTTTTTCATAGCATATTCAGACTCAAGAACTGACCAGACTGATCCTTCTTTTAACATGCTGTACCATAGAATGTATTGTAGCACACCATGGAGGATGATCCAAAGGAGTGCAGGCAGGCTAGCCTACAGAGCATAAAAATTTCATTAGAAAGTATTTCTGGTGAATCTCATTTTGTATAAAAAGCCTTATCTTTTCTTTATGTCATATCAAAATGGCTTTTAGTAAAAATAGTCTTGCAAAGAACGTCTGCTGAGGGGGGGCTGTACTGAATATTCATAACATCTGAGTGTGTGCTGAGACATTTTAGAATAAATATTTTTTTTTAGGTTAAACTAGTTCAGAATATTATTGTTAATCTTCTTTACATCCTTTCAGGCAGCCTGTGTAAGGAAATTTTTGAATTAAAAAAGAAAAGAAAGAAATGCTGTCCTCAGTGAGAGCCCGCACTCTCCAGCTCTCATTAAAATCAGTGGAAATCTATTGACTTTGCCAAGAGTGGATCTGCTCGGCATGGTTTTGGAGCTGTAAAGGGAAGAAAATGCCTCAAAAAAAGACAAATGTCTGTTAGAGCCCTCGAGGGCAAAGCTGTTGCAAAGTATGTTTTGTGCTCTCCTTTCCAGGCTGCCGCTTGTGCTGATTGAAACATCTCTACCCAGGTTCCTGGCTCTTTGTAGGGTTTAGTCTGAAAGCATCGCCCTCGTGGCAGCGTCGGAAGGGAGACAGCTCCTTCCATGCTCCTCAGTCTGTGCACCTGGGCAGGTGACAACTATACTTGCTTTTTAATGGCTGGATTTGAAAAAGGCAGTGGGCTGATTTGATAATAGGCAGGCCTTCCTCTTAATAAATGAGCATAAATTGAAGCTGTCCAGTTTAGTAATTGAAGTACCGTAAATGTTCTATGTTTGCTTATCACAGCCTTTCTGCCCAAAGGATCCTGCAGCTGTCTGTGAGCAGTTCTGATAAAGATCTATTCCTGGATATAGGTAAAATGCTCAGTCTGACAAATGACACCATTGTTGGCTGACTCTGGAGGGGCTGAGCATTGCACTTAGGAGCATATGTCTGAGTGTCAGGCCTGAGGCCGAGACTGAGCCCCTCAACACAGAGGGACTTTTTCCATTCTTGACAACAAAACACTGTGGTCATTTGGCAGATTGTGTAGCATGATAGGAGCCTGGGAGGCTGGAAGCTGGAAGACTTTTAGAAAAAAAGCCCTGCAAACTGTTGGGACTGTTGTGGTGGTTAAAACTAAAAAGGGTACACTGAGGGCACATCAGTGAGAGATCAAATCCACAGCCATCACAGCGTTCTGGCTGCTCCAGGGCTGGTGGCAGCATCCCAAGTTATGCTTCCCTAAAGAGGCTTTCAGAACACTATGGATTTCCCCATAAATCAGACCAGGCCATACTTAAACCCCACAAGGCATGGCAAATGCCTTGGCTTAGCTTTGCTTTGAATGTTATCTCTTTTGTCCTTTGCTGTAATGGAATTTGTTGGCATTAATTTTGGACTGTCCTGGTGGGATCTGTGGCTCAGGAATGGGGAGAAAGCAGCGTTTTGTGGGGAGTATGTCAATGGTAGAAACAACTGAGAATCGCTGGAGTGGAAAAAAGGCCCAAAGGAAAGGATATCCCACCTTCCTTCAGTGCATGGGGATGAAAAGAGGGAAATCAGTTTGGTTTGAAACACTTTATTTCATTTAGTTAAATTTATTAAACACTTTATTTATTTGTTTTATTGAAACACAGCAGCTTTTCTCCACCAGGACCCCGTCCACTGTCTTACTCTGGGTCATGACCGCCGAGTCCTCAGTGCTGTGAAAATACCTACATCTAAACCCCTTGGTTTGAACCCTGAAATTATTTTGGTGCATGCCTGCTTCTATCTTTGTTGTCATCTAGCTTCTTGAAAGTGAAAAATGCATAGCTGAAACTACTGAATAATGTCATTATTTGGTTAATTTTAGTGACTTGATTTTGGAGGATCTATGATAAAATGTAGCACCCAGGGATATTTATCCTAGTAACCTTAAACATGTACTGGGGGTTTTTTTGCTCTCTCTAATATGTTGCTGTGATGACATTAATAGAATTGTGTCCTTTGTCCAGACACTGAGTCTTGTATTGGATAGAGAACAGTGAGATTATAGAAGAAAGGTCCTTTTAAATAGAATTTGTTCATATAACAAAACAAAGCTTTTTTAAAAAAGCATGTTTTGGAGTGTTATGTAACAATCAGGATTGGTTTCTTTAAGAGATCTGGTTTTGCCCTAGTCAGGCTAGTAAAATCCTACTTTCATTTGAACTTACATGTCTGAGATGTCTGTAACATTTAAATATTTATAGCTTTGAAGGTTCACCAGGTCTGTAATAAGCAGAGGGGAAAATAAATACATTATGCAAAGGGTGATTAGTTTTATCACATAGTCTTCTATGGGGCAGCTGTTTATTTTCAGTGTTCATTTTCTTGGATCAGTCAGGTAGACAGCTGTTCTTTTAGGGCATTTTTGTTAATTTAAGTAACTTCTTTGAATTGCAAATCTACCACCAAATTCACTTCTAAAAATTCAGCCTCCAGCTCATAATTATATCATCAAAAAAAATCTTTAAATCACTTATTCAAAAATATCTACTTGTCAGAGATATTTCAAACAAATGCAAAGCATACACACTTCAAATCATCTGGTACATCAATGTCTATATGAAACTGAATATAAAATGTCCAGGTCTGCTAGGTTTCTCAAATAAAAAATATAATGTACATTATGTACATTCCCACAATCTCACAGCGAGCCTGAAATACTGTTGTCTCACGTATATGACTTCCTAAATGCTTGTTAACATCAATAGGCTGTTGCAAAGATAGAAATATGCTAAGCGGGCAGTCTGTAATTAATCTTTTTATTTTTTAAATTGCCTTGGATTTTTGCCCTAGTCCGGGGGACTTGAGGAGAGTTATAGGACAGGGAAAGGAAAGGAGTACTGCAGAGTGGGCTGGCACTCACCACGCCGTACAGGAACAGGGTTTTCTGTGCACTGAAGCTGTCAGGAACAACTGCAGTGGAGAAGAACTTGCCAGTGTAGTCACCCAGAGAGTCCTTGGTCTTATAATAAACTCCTTGGAGTCAGTGCTATTCAGATACGCATTTTGTATTCACGCTCTCAGACTTGTGCTATAAATATTTGTGTCCCTTTCAATTCATGTGAAAACATAGATCTCAGCTACCATAGTTTCATGAGGGCCTTACTGGAATGTTGCACTGAAATTAATTCTTGTTATTGTAAAATGCTTAGCTACAGAAAATGTAACATTATCGCTCCAGCAGATGAATCATACTCGGTGGTGTAGGCACTTATGCTGAAATTGCCATCAGAAATTTATTGACTGACATATTTTAACCATTCTGGACCAAACTGTAGTCTACTAAAGCTGCAAGTGCAAAATAATTTTTGTTTCATTGTGAACCTGAATTTGTTCCATTATGAATTGGTTGCTGACCTAGTTTGTTCTGAAATGCCCTCACCTGGAGTGTCTGTTCCCAGCTCAGCCCATTCTGGAAGGAACAGTTTGGGATGGGGATAAGTCTAAGGGGTGGTGTTGTTTAGAAGGGCAGGTTTCTTGGGGTAATTACACCCATACCAGGTGTAACATGAAGAACATGAGCAGGAGAGAAGCCAGACATGGGCAGTGATCTTGAGTGTTCTCTGAGCTTCTGGTAATACCCAAAGTGTCCTTCGGCAGCACTTTGGGTCAGAGCAGGGAATGGGTTTCATTCATTCATTTTACAAGGTGTTTTTCTCATTCAGAGCTGTTACTGGTATATAAAGGAAGATTATCTCTACTGAAATTTTGGAAGTTGGCAAGAAGAGCTGTTAGGTCTAAATCAAACAAGTAGAAGTTTTGACTGTAAAAATAGAAAAGAAACAAGCTTTTAATATATTTGGCAAAAGTAATTTCATCTCTTATGTCATTAGGAAGCTTTGTGTATTTATTTGTTAAGACTGGAAACGTTTGACAAAGTACACAAACATTCACTGGGATACTTACCATTAACGCATGTCTACCAATACCAGTTGTTTTAATTGTGAAATACTTGACATATCAGAGCAAGTGACGATGTTATTGTGATATAAGTACAAATGGTGTTACACTAAATCAGTAGATTGTTGTACCCATGGTTAATTGTAAGATTGTGACTACTATATCTATGTAATTAATATGCTAATTAGCTAGTTTAAAGATAAAAAGGGTATTAAAAGAATGCAATAAAGAGCTTGTATTTTTCTCTTTTGCTGTGCAAACACAGCTCCCTGCAATAACTTAATGAGAAAATTTCAAAGGAACAAAACTAACAACAAATGAATTAAAAGCTTAACTAAGTAATTACATGGTATTGCTGAGACCTTTTGGGTAGGGACCAGTATAAATATGTGTTTAGATTGTCATAACAGCAAATAACAGAGAGAGTGGGAATACTAACTATGAAAATCTGTTTATTTGTTGGAAATTTATTTTTCTGAAGCAGCCTAAGAAAAAATTTGAATTAAATGGTTATTATTGAAAGAAATTATTTATTGATAGTAATAAGATTGAAAATATTTCTAAGGTAGAAGGGTGTAAATTCTTTGAGGGAAGAGAGCACAAATAGAAAGTGCTACTCTTTTTTCTTTCAGCCAGCCTTTAATATATTAGTAGAAAAGGGACTGGTGTTCAAAAACCGCAACCTGTGTTTGCTCAATATCCTGAAATTCGAATCTCGTCTGAGGGCTAGTTTTGATCTGGCCCACAAATTTAACAGAAAATCTTAAGTGTGGCACTGCAAGAGGAAAGATCCTTAAGCACAATGAATGTATGCCTTAGACTGAGTTTGAAGTCCCATTATGGGCTAAAATATCGTGTAGAAGATTTCAGAACAAATTAAGGCAGGTCTTTCAAGAGAGAGGGTAATAGAGAAGAAGAAAGAGTAAGAAATCAAGAATTTTTGGTTGGAAAAATGCTTTCAGAGCTTTAACTGCTTTATTAGTGTTAAATTTCATGTCTCTAAACACTTTTTCTCATCTGGAGAAAGCCCATGTATGAAACCTCTCTTCTGCCAGGAAGCCATGCAGATTTAAACTTGTGAAAATCATGACACTCTCCACGCTAGGGAATGTGGCTTGAACTACTCTGTACAGATTTGTCTGACATCCACGCTTGATAAAGACAAAACCACTATCTATTAATCAGTTTAGTTTCTTACTAATGGGCTTATTATTAATAGAAAGGCACTGTTATAACTAATTTTAAAAGATACAAACATATAGAAGGAAGCATGCAAATAATCTTCTGTTTTCTTTTCAATTTATATAAACAATCCAACAGTAAAAAGAAAAATCTAGCAGCTGCTAAGTGAAAGCCAGAAGTTGGCTTAAAGACATAGTAAATATTACTCTGAGAATAAATAATATCAATTGTAGAACTCATTATGTGAAGAGCTTTCCTTTTAAATATTAAAGTAAAGCATCTTGGACTTATGATTCAAATTTAAGCCTTATCACATATTTCATATTGAGAAGCAGCAAGAGTGATCTGTTTATAATATCTCAATATTGATAACTAAGCTGCATTTGCATTAACAGTGAGCACTGAAATAATCTGAACATCACACCTCTCCTCCAAAATGAAAGAGTGTCTCCTTGCTCTCAGAAATTGCGAGCAGGGATGTGTCTCTAAAAGGTGGAATTTTTTCAAAAGTGTTGGAATGATTTAGAATCCCACTGGTACTCTGTGTCTAAAAGCTGTGCAATTCTATCCTCTGAATATTTAACTGTGCTGAATTCAACATCTAAACTTAGTTAACTTCAAGTGGATTAGGACCTCACACCACTAACCAGATTCTAACACACTTTAGAATGCAGTTTTCTGATTTGATTGGTCTTTTAGTTTGTTAATTCTAGTAAGAAAATGTGTAGGATGCAATATATTTTTGGTATTTTTGGTAAGGAAAGGAAGGTATGCCTCACATATATCTGGTTTTTCCACCAGTAACTCTGAAACTGTTTTGGAACACATTTCATGGAGAGAGAGAGAGAGAGCTCACAAAAGCAGTGAGTTCCTACAATGTGACAATCCTCGAAGCAGTTTAGCTACCAACCTTTAAGGGCTGGGTGGTGAGCCCCTAGCAGCAGCCCGTATTTGTATCTGTTTCCAACGAGGCTGTAGTGTGTGTGTGCTCTTTACTAAACACCTTCTCTTGCACCAGGAGAGAAATGAGATCAGCGTTTGCACGTGGAAAGTTTAGTCGTGAGCTACTTGGGATTTAAAAATTGGGCTCTGAACCAGCCATCATCAGTTTCTGTGCAAAATATTTCATGTTTCAAGTACTGTGGTTTCATGCTGCATCAATCTCATTACTTTTTAAAAAGAAATTGTTGAAGATAACTTTGGATGAGATGAGATCTCATGTAAATTGTGAGTGTGTTACACATCCATGTGTATACACACACACATATATATACTATAATGTGAGCTACAGATGGCTTTATATCTCTATAGACAGCTAACTGTAGAACTGTCAAAAAGGAAATAAAGGGAATTACAAAAGTGGAACAGACTCTGAAGTTTAGGAAAGAATATGTTTAATGAAATACATCCACTTAAAAGGCAGCGCTACATCAAACGTAAAATAGTCCAGGTTACGAATCTCAGTAGCTTTGAATAAACTCAGACCTTTGCTACAGAGCCAAGTTAGTATGGCCCAGATGTGGCATTGGATAGGAAACAGCCTGGGGGAGAGGATTTCTTCTTTAATAAAGAATCATATTCTATGTGGGGTTTTATCTGGATTTACATATATACATATATATATATATAGTCGTTTTCTTTATCATTCAATGTTATCAATTTAAAATGGGTACATTTTTAAGCTTTGGCCTAATATTATTATGAAAAATGAAACTCTAGATAAACTTCATGGCATTTTATGTTACCCACAGGGTCTCTCTGGTTTGGGGTTTGTATCTAAATCACTCGGTTTTAAAATACATCTTCTGTGTGATTTCAGCTATACTTATGAACAACTGGCATGTCTTAAGTGAAAGATCTCTTGTCCCCAGTGGTGGTTAAAGTCGGAGCTGTCGTCTTTGAATTATTTTATTTCATGAGCTTTTAATCATACCCCAAGGACATGTCAAGCTCTTGCATGCTCTTTCTGTCAAGTATATTCTTTCACAAACACAGGCTGTGGAGAAGATGCTGTCATTTCTTCTCTTGTTCCACTCCAAGCACATATTCATCATGGTAGGGTAAACTTATAAGAAATTAATATCATAGTAAATTGCAGTTTGGTAAGGTGTGGCACATTTTCAAAAGTTCAGATTTTTGGTGGTTGTAATATAACAGCTAAAGCAGTACAGAATGTGTTTGCACTAAATCAAGCAGTGTAGTCAATCTCTAAATAAATACTCCGTTAGTTAGATGGAGTTATTTGTCCTCAAAATTATCTTTGTGCCATTTCTGTGAATGTAAATTAATTTGAAGACATTGTGAGATTTGTTCACCACTTTATTGAATTTTCTATGCCTGAAGCATCGATTAGTATATTTATAGTCAAGCTATTCACAATTTTGTTGGAGTTTTTTTTCAATTATTGTTCTCATGGTTCCCAACTGGAGTGTTCCTGTGTCTCGTATATAGCACAGCATCTGAACACCCAAGGGTTCACATATGTTCAGAGGGGACCTAACAGCTGGTCTGTCCTGCTTTTACTGCTCAGGACAAAATATTTTACTGTTTCGGGCAGGTTTTGCTACAAAACTGTAATGATGTCTATTGTGATTTTTGTTATTTTTGTATTTGTCATTTTATAGTTTCATAGGTAAATAAATATTAGTTGGGGAATCAGTATCTGAGTCTCATTTGGAACACCAGACTCTAAAATTGCCTCCTGTGAAACTTCAGTAATATCTTTGAATGGCTGTGTATTGAATGATTGACTTAAATGTTTCTTTGTGCTAAAGGGAGCAGTGCTGCTTAGAGAGCTTGCAGTTTACAAGACATTTTTGAAATGAACACAGGGAAGCACAGTAGTTGTATTTAAAATTATTTATTGATGGAGAAGTAAGCGAAAGAGTAATATTTGGACCAAGAATTGTTTTCACGTAGAAATAGTCTGTTTTCCCCTCAAGCTCATTTCTGAATTTCAGGAGAAAAGACAGTCTCATAAACCTCTAAAAACATCTGAGGTTGAATTGCTGGTGCTGAGCATTGTTGGTTTCTGTCTGTTGAACACTGGAAATCAACAGGTATGTCCTTAGCTGTATGTTAGGATTTCAGCTTTGTAGCTGACAGTGTAGCCTGCTTCTACTTTGGGTTCCAGTTCTGTGTAAGTTAAAATTCCCAGTACTCCTGCCAGCCTTCATTTAGGTGCCTTTGCACTTTACAAAGTGACTTTATGTGTCTCCTCTGCGCTACCTTGCAGGCTGAGGCAAGGTGGACATACCTGGGCAGTAGAAAAGGTCTTGCTAACTCAGGAGCCACTAGAAGCAGTGGGGAGGGAGCAGGATGCAGCCACTGAGCTGAATGACTGTGCTCAGGCTTGCCTGAATGAGAAGGTTTCCAACCATGCCTCATCAGCTGGGCTGCTCTGGCACAGCCTCCCTGAGCGTCTGTGCTGCGATCCCCGGGCTTCTGGGAGAGCATAACGGGGCAGATGGGGACCGTGCACGGAGATCTAATCTTGTCATTGCAGGTTTTGTTGACACAGTCTCTATGCCATGCAGAGAAACTGCCTCTGCTTTCCCTCTGGAGCAGCTTTGCAAGCAGACTGTCACACGTGCGTTGTTGTGCCTTTAGCTAATCGGTTCTGGAAAGAAAATGATGTGCAAGATAATCTGAGCATGCACCATTTATGTTATCATCATCCTGACCACAAATTACCTCTTCATTCTAAGAAATGCATCTGATGCGATGCTTGGAGAGACATTTCAGTAAGTGTGTTCTCCTGAAAAGAAACTTTAATGAAAAATATTGCTGTCATAGTCATAGACATGCTTAGTCTTTAAAATCCACATAGGATCCTGCAGTCCTCAATTAACAAACAATAAAAAATAAATTCAATACCAATACAAGCTCTCATCGTGCAAGGAGCTTTTGTAAATACATGGTCTTACAGCAGTTTGAAATGCCACCTTCTGCACAGGCTTTAGATATATTTGCCACATTAAAAAATAACAATGTATGTAATTGAACACCCTTTATGATAACTCCTTGCCTACTACAGAACGTCTTCTGAATTCTAGTGGCCTAGTGTGACTGAGGTCATGGTACATAAATCTCATTGTAATCCCAAATTAAACTTAAATATACTTGTTGTGCTATAACAGCAAAGCAGGAAAATGAAACACAGCCTCCTCCCCAATGTAGCTTCGAGAGTTTGGAAAATTATATCTCTGTTGGTCAGATAAACTACGTGGGATGTTATTCCTGGTCCACTGAAATAATTGTATTAATGTCACATACTATATGAGAGTCTGGTCTTGTGGTCTTTTGAAATACAAAGCATAATTCTGTGACAAAAATTTTAGAGATATTCTGTGATGCACCTGAGATTTTTTGGTACTGTATGTCTGAATAAAAATTATTAATGCAGAAATATCTTATTTTCAGAAATAAGCAAGTTACTCATAGTCTGGGTTGCTTTATTTTGTTGGTTATTTGGTTGTCGCTTGCCCAGTATTACAACTTATAACCTCTGACTCCCTAAAAAATTGCTTTCATGGTTTACTTTTATGGAGGTTTTTATGTTTAGAGCCCTTTCCAATCTTGAGAGAAATGAAATTTCTTTCAGTATCTTTTGTCTTGAAGCATGAATTGCTTAGCATTATGGCTTGGTTGCATTTGAGGCATGTTGCAGTATAATTGTTGTACTCTGTCACGCAAAGAGGCAAAGAGTATTTTGGATGCTATGCAATGGGAAGATTCTTAGGTTTTACAGAAGTGCTTTTTGAACTTAAAGCTTAAATCAAGTAAATTATGACATTACTAGTCATCAGTGGACTACTTCTCCAGATGAGAACTAACCCCATCAGCACTTGTTAGCAGCTATGCACACCCCTCTGAAATCTTCTGTTAATGATTTTATTTCCAACATGGCTTGACTAACAGGCTGTTTACCTGCTGAAATCAAATGCAAAGTATGGTAAAAGCTGCCTAAAACAGGATACATGAACTCACTCTGTCTGCTAGTAAAATTAAATTATTAATGGTTTAATTTCTTTTTTTTTTCTTTTCACAGGATTTGAGGTTCCAATTAAATCCGTGTTTGGGCCATTGCTTTACCTGCCAGTACTTAATCTTTTTCGAAAGCCTCATCACTTATCTAAAACAAAAGAAGAACGAGGTAAGGAGAAAAAGTAATGAAATGCAGCACAGCACATCTGTCAAAGGAACGGAAAGTAGCTTTAAAAAAAATCCAGGATCAATGACATTAAAAAATTATTTGTTGAGCACTAAATGTGTTCATGTTAGGCATGTTAATTCTAAGGAATCTGTAACTACCATTATGTCCTTACATAGACTGAGGGTTTGGCTGTTTGTGTTTAAGAGATTTTACTGTTGATGTAGTCACAGGATACAAATGGCTGATAGGAACAGTTCCTAAGGGTACTTCTCTGTACTATTACTATTGAGTCCTTTGTAAGATTGTTTGACATCTTGATACTGAACTGTTGAAGATGATTAACATGTCTGAAGTCATTTAAAATTCACTTTTGGGCAGTCTTGATTTGTGTTCTTCAAACGTGTTTAACATAATACTGCCTACTGTATTGAAAGACCTAACCAGTTGCAGCACTTAGAGCTGTACTATCCTTTGGTTTTGGTTATAGATCTGTCCAAAATACCTGGAACTGACTTTTGCTATGGCACTTAGGATTGCAATAACATACAAGAAGGCAGGCATAACTACAGGTGACAGAGAAGAGTAGCAAAGTGATTTAACCTTGACAGGCCAAGGATGTAAGGCAGATATGGTTTGAAAAACATAAGCCTTTCCTGAATTGCAAAAGTACAGCCTGCAGTGACCACCCCTGCCGCCACTGCTGACATGCACAAGAGAGAATATTGGGATCTCAGTTCTTTTTTTTTTTTTGCTCCACTCATTTTTTCTGCATTCTCAGATCCCTTCCCAGGGTCAGGTTCAAACTAATATTAACTGGTGCAGAGCAGGCTCAGTGGCTCCTTAATATGCTTTCACCTCAGGGTCCTTATATTAAAACCAGCAGGTTAGGAAGTTTGTTGGCCTCTCACCTTTTCAACATAAAATATCATGTATTTGGTTTGGGAGTGTTAACCACACATCTTCTCTAGGGTCTCTCTCAAGGATGCTATTTATAGTTTTGCTTTTCAAGCTGTGTAAAGGGTGTTATTAAGTAGCTGGGAAAAAATGTTTAATCATCAGACCATGGAAGCCATAGGCCAGGCAGAAAATTGCCCGTGGTATTTGACAGAAACAAGTAAAACTGGGTTCAGTAAGTGTGTTTTTAAAGCACATGTGTTGCTGGGGAGAGTTGTACCTCCAGATCCAGAGCTGATGATGGAAATAGCTCACTGATACGAGCATTCCTGAAATATTTCCTAGAATTTCTATCAGAAATTACTTATACCTGTGTAGATTGTTGGATTTGCTATGTCAGTCTCTTAGGTTTGGCAAATAAATTCCAGATTTTTGAATCCTGTTGTGCTGTAACTGTGTCTAACAGCACAGTTGTCTTCTAGGTTGCCCATCTATGGCATCATGTCTGCTACAATTTCTCATTGTATTGGTCTCTGAGACTGAAAAAGATGGTGAAACAACAAATGCTTGTATAATTTAATAAAATTTGTTCCCTACCATTGCTTATGGAAGCAAGATGGGGTGCTTGCATAGAATCAGATACCAATAGGGTCCATCTTCAAAAAATTAATTAAATTTTAAATTAACTACTCTTAATAGGAATTGAATAAAAAGCACACTTGATTTGTCTGTAGCTCTTCAACTTTCTTTCAATTCCTCATAATTGCATTTCAAAGCTCTTCTTTCAAGAGATAAGCATCTCAAATCTAATTTTCAAAAGATTCTCTCATATTTTCTTGTTTAAAAAAATAACTTTTTTACCTTCCAAACCTTCCTGCTTCTTCAAAACTCTGTTCGTGAGGCACATTAACAACTTAAAACAGATAATCTTAGCAATTATTAACTTCTTATAAACATAATTATCTTATGATGAGTGCAGATGACATTTAAAAAAAAATCTTACACTGAAACGGTGCCTAAAATGAGTTATGTGCTAACTATGTATGCAGTTTAATTGGGACCCCTACTGATACTGAAAACAACCAGTTTTGTTGTGGTTTCAAACAAAATCAAGACTTAAATGATTACAATGATGTGTCTGTGTGTCTGTATTCCCCAGAAATTTTTAACTGATTCACTGATATAAGGGATTTTTTTTAGCCCAAAGACTGATACTAACAGGAAGAGTTTTGAGACAAAATTGTGACTAACATTCTAGTGAAAATACATGGCTTTGCAGTAAAAAAAAGGATATTTAAAATGCCCTAAGGGACGGCCACTTTGTGAGTTTCTCTGGAAGATTCTACAACAGAAAGAGACCTAATTAATGCGCCAAGTTTGGGAGAGGCATTTTAGTCAGAAGCTGCACCTTTCCAGCGTGGGCGGGTCCATGGTGAAAATTTGTGAATGCAGGGAAGTTCTGCTCACCAAATCAGACTGGCTTCCTGCTTGTGTGCTCTGAATGTCTCCCTCTTCCTCGTGGTACATATATCCTGTCTGTCTGGGAGATGCTGATATTTGATGTGAACACCAGTCCTGCAGCAAGAGGAACATTTACTTTCAGGTTATAATTCTGTATTTAAAACCAAACCCCATTATCATGCATGTGGTTGGCTGGGATCATATTTATGGTTTATTATATTTGCAGTGTCAGCTGTGAGCACAGAAAAATATCTGTTTTGTTTGTGGGGCAGCTTATTGCACTTATCGGACAGTTATGCTATAGATGAAAGAATGTGATTTATCTGTGTTCTTAAGTGTACTATATACGTGATTAGACATCACTCTCATAAACCATGTCTTATGCTGTGATTTTATTAATTCCTGTTAGCTTGTACAATCAGGGAAATTCTTAAGCACATGAAATAGCTGTCAACATGTGGCTCCTCGCCACTGCAAAGCCTTGGTTGGGCTACAGGCCTTCAAGATGAAATGTGGTTTCCTGGGCAATTTGTGTAATGGATCTTTGGGATACTCATACTTTCAAGACATATGTGGATTTATATGCCATAAAAGATTTCTGTTCCAGATATAGCACCATTTAAAATGCTTGAGGTTACATCCATACAGTGGGTAGTTTGCTCTGAGGATGTTCAACATTTGTTTCTACTGGTCCTCATATCAGAGATTCTCTATTAATATTGCCTTAGTGAAACAGGAGAGTGACTGCTGGGAATCTCCAGGCAATCAATGAAAAATACTTGGCAGCAACACTATCTTTTTCACTTTCATTAAAGGTTGTGAAAGCAATTTACAAACATTAATAACACATTACAGTAACCTCCCGAAACTCTGTGAACATTCAGTTCTAGAAAATTTAGCCTAAGGTAAAAATAGGTAACAGCTATGCTATGACAGTGGAAACTAACCATGCCCTTGCTGGCCTCCCTTTTTATGGACCCTCTTGGACATCCATGAAGTTTTGTTTCAAAAAAATGCTCATGAGTCACAGTTTCCTATCTCTGGACTCTACTGTGTTGAAGCTAATCTTTGACTATTCCACCAGGTCTCTGGTCTGTCTTGAGCTTTTTCATAGCTTGGTCTAAATTTTGAAAGAATCTGAAGAATAAGAAGGAAACAAAAACACTAACAACAACATTTCCTAATAGCACTAATCACCTTGTCACTGTATAGAAACTTTCTTAGAATGATGATGTTCTATGTTCAGTTTTACACTGTTGAAAGTTTAGACCCAATTGCAAATTATCAATGAGGAATAGTCAGCAATTCAAATGTCAAATAGCAAAGTCTTCACTGAGTTTGACAGACTTTTCATTATTTTTTTCTTTCTTCCTACCCCCCCCCCTTATTCTGTAAATAATTTGTTTAAGTTTTACAGTGTATTCTATATGCTAATATAAAATTTTTCATTCTAATTTACTACACCTAACCATGATGGCTTAATGTGGGGTAGTAACTACTGAATTATCCAGTGTCAGAATGTGCTTGCCAAGCTCATGTCTCATCAAGTTGTCTCACTAGAATGGAACCTCATTCCAACTTTCCCTTCACATCCATTAGAAATTTACTTCACAGTAATTCCAAAATATGGCTACAGAATCAGTGTAAGTTACAGAGATACCAAAGCAGACAATAGTACACTTTATCCCCTATTCTTTTGTGAAATCGCATTTTGATGTTAATGGAAATCTATGATGCAAAGGTGATATTTTTCACACTGTCCAGTACTATAAATCACATATAAATGTACACTACCACTTGAATTGTAATCTCATGCACTCTCCTTGATTCTACTTATAATACCAAAGCATAGTTTTTAAGGACAGAATAAAAGCACTTCTTGGAGAACTCTTGAATTATCTAGCAGAGAAATGTCATTATTCCTTTAATTATGTAAATAAAATAAAAGATTGGAGTTGCTATAGAATTCCAGCAATGTAATTTTTCAGTAATGCACCATGGAGACAGTTTCTTGCAATTTTTCAGTAATGCACCATGGAGACAGTTTCTTGCAATACTCCAGAGTTCTGTCCTTTAAGATAAATGTATTTTTATGCAGTTCAAATGATTTTACAAACTTTAAACTATTATTTTACAAATCACTGATGTATTAAGTTGGCTTAACCATCTATCTGCATTTAGT
This sequence comes from Orthonyx spaldingii, assembly GCA_013397795.1. Lineage (NCBI taxonomy): Eukaryota > Metazoa > Chordata > Aves > Passeriformes > Orthonychidae > Orthonyx > Orthonyx spaldingii. Next base: position 38,176 of record VZTJ01004657.1, on the reverse strand, counting down.
CTTGCAACAGCACATGTGGTGGAGATGTTTTGTGATTTTCCCAACATCTGTAAACCAGTGAATCAGTAACGGGAAACATAGAATTAATAATTCTAAAGATCGATGCTGACCAAAGACCAGAGATACTTACAGTATATTATATTTTTGGTTTTCTGCCTGTAGGCCGTAATTTTATAGATAAAACATGTTTTGGAGCAAATAAAGCTGATCACTCTATACTATAAATAATAGTGGTATGTGCTTTTGCTAGCATTAGAAGGATTGTGAGTACCTTCTGTGATATATTTTGCTAGCATCAAAAAGGCAGTAAGTGATTAAATATATATCTTCTGCCTGACACATTTAATTTGTATTTCCACAAAAGTAATCACGTCCTGTTCTTTTCGTCTTCTGGCTGTTAATGTTTTCCAGCAGAAGGGAGGCCGGTGACACCAAAGAGCAGCTCCCAGGGTATGTGAATGCTGCTGGAGCTGAACACTTTGGTGCCTGGTTTAGAAGAAAATCAGCACTGAGTCTTCCTCCTTAGGCTGTCAGTGAACAGCGAGGCTACAAATATCAAGGCACTAGAGGAATTCAAATCATGTTAGGCACAAGAGCTCAGAAGTGCCTTTTATCCCAGTGAAATCCTACCAAGGCTTGCAGTAAAATGGTTGTTTTCAGATCTTTTTCTCAAACTTTGAAAAGTGCTTGTGCCCATGTCTGAACTTGCTGTGCTCTCGAGTTGGGGCCATGAGACAGAGTATAACATTCACTCTGCTCCTCAGGAGTACATGATTTTTAAAATACTGCTGTCCAAGTTCAGCTTCACTTAAGACCACACACAATGGTGTAGTAATAATAGCAATAATTTTAGTAACCATTTTTCTAACAGCTAACAAATAATATCAGAATTAATATTATGAGCAGCAACCGCTTTGCTTGCAGCAACCTCTACTGCAATTCCTCTTCTCTCTATTCCCAGAAAAATTATTTTGAGATTTTCTTGGGTTCTAAAAGTTACATAGCTTTGGGGTTGCTTAGTATACTGTAGTTCTGTCTCTAGAGACTCAGATTAAACTCTCTAAGTAGACTGATCTCATATTAATCCCTGGTAGGCATTCTTCCAAATCTTAAAACTACAACTGTAGTCATGTCAAAGTAATTTATTTTTTTGTTTAACCCAGGTGGCTCAATGCTTGGATTAAAAAAGAAGAACAGGTGCTGCAGGCCAGAACTTATGTAGGTGTGAAAGTCGGAACAGTGGTAATGTAACACTGTCCTGGTGGCACCATCCTTTGTTGTACATGTTAATTCCAGTTGAAAAAAAACCCCCAAAATTATAAAAAAGGTGTCAAGTATGGAAAGAAACTCTACAAAACCAAATCAGGATAGCATGTGTAAGCTCTTAATTTAATTACTGCAGATTTATTTTGATTTGTATCTGAAACACAGCCAGTAGGATTGTATTTGCTGGAAAAATAGATTATTTCAATGCAATTAACTCTCTATTTTCTGTTCCTTCATTTAAGCAGATTTTACATCTAATTTTCATCATAAAAAACATATTGTTATAATAATACTGACTATATCCAAACTGTTTTAGCACCATGGCTTGCTCCTTATAGTGTCAAGAAGTTTAGGGGCAGCAGCTTGGGGAAATCTACATTTTTCAGGGGATTATTGCCCCTGACTCCTTCAGAAATTCCCTTGGAAAAATTTGTTCTCTAACATCACCAGTGTCAGGAAGACTCTTTCTTTCAACTGGATAGGTACAGACATCCTACTCAGCTCTTACCTTCTATAAGTGGGATGTGTAAAATTTGCAGTTTCAGCACAACATTTGTCCAGTGGATCTCTGCCTATGTGCAGGCCGGCTGTGTGAGTAGGAATGGAAATTTCAAACCTGTCTCAGCGCATCTCACCAGAGTTCAGGCAGCAACACTCCGACATCAGCATGCTGGGCAGAGCCATGCCTTTGCTCAGTGCTCTGCCACCCCCAAGTTTGCCTTAGGCAGGGCATGTCTGCAGTCATTCCTTACTCAGAGCGCTTTGAGATTCTCTTCCAGAAATCTGATGGCAGAACTGCTGGGAGCCATCAGCTGTTAGAGAGCAAAATGAACTTCCAGAAGAAAGGTTGCTTGCCAGTATAGGCTGTTTGAGCACTTGATGCACACTTTCACACTTTGCTGCTTTTTTCCTTCTCAGTCTCTTTAAAATACAATTACTCGTTCACCATCCGGGAGCGAGGGACAGGAATTGCTCCAAGTGTTGGTATAGAAGAGAGTGAGTTTGTGCTCTTAGAGTGTGTGCTGCAAAGAACTACTTAATGGCAAAAAGCAGATTCTGGATAAGCAGCTGTCCTTTCATGGTCCCTGCAGGCCATCAGATACAGAGCAAGCTTGGTAACACTGCTTTGGAGTGGGAGCATTCAAATTCATGTATAGACAGCCATACCAAAAAATACTGGATGGACATTATCAAAGTCGTTTGGAAATAGAAGTACAGACAGAGATCAGGGTGAAAGATTGAATTATAATTTAATAATACCATATTTATAAATTATCTAGCATCTATAACACTTTAAAATAGGATTTATTTGCTTTAATAATTCATGGCAAGTTCATAGTAGGTAATTTATTAATAATACAGTGTCATCAGTATGGATTTTGCCCAATTCCTATTTCTATTCCATTGAACTTACTGATCTGTTTTATGATAACAGCAAGCAGCCCAGTTTTAAACAGTGGAAGGAAGCCTATTACCTTCTTTTCAAAATAAAATATGGAGATATCTGTGGAAGACAAAGCTTCTCTTTGAGGTCAGGAATATCTACAAACACAGAAGAAGCACACGTTTCAGTTTAGATGATCGCTAAAGGTCACTATGCAGAAAAATACTGAAGTATGTAGGCACTTAGATTTGAGTCACACCACTAAAATCAATGGAATGACTTTTAAACTTATTGGTATAATTATCCTATTAAGACATTTACTTAAGTGTTCTGCTGATTCAGAGCCAGAATATACAAGCACACTGCAAAGGCAAAGCCTGTCACATTGGAAAAGTACAATTTGCAGTGTTTACCAAATTCTTTAATATTCCATTACTAATTTCAGCTGTTTCATATACTCTTAGTACATAAATTAGCGTTGTCCCCACAAGACGCGTGTAGATCCTCATTTAAAAATGGTGGTTTTATAGCAGCTGCAATCAGCTGGAAGGGCCTATTTATTTATCTGTGTTCAGATTTTTGTCTTGTTTTCACCAAGTAGGTTTCTCAAACTACAATACTCTGACATTGTGCCTGAAACAATTTGCTGCAGATCTTGATGTTTGCAGGGAAAAAAAGCGAATATCTGGTTAGTGATATTGCTAAAGAGATTAAGACTGTAGTTCTTAAAAAAGTAGATCTGTTTGTTTCACTAAGAAGGTTAGAAACACATACACCAAATATGTCGCTCCAGCTATGATGATTCCATGTAAACACTGTAACAAGTGAAAAACTGATAAAAGTTGGAAGCAGTGGAATGGGTAAAGTCCATATCCAGAACTGCATAGTGTAACAGCACAGGTGATTTTCCATTACACTCTGCTGCTGGTGAAGTCAGACTTACTGGTGGCTATTACAATTTCTACCAAATGTGTGCATGTGTGTACAGCCCATCTGCTTTGTAAGTTTTAGGAGAAAGGAGTTGGGAAACTCCGATTGTGATTATATTTTTAAGTGAAGGATGCAGTGCATTGAATGCACAAAATAGTGTTCAAGCACAAATGGGATATGGACCAAGACCTAAATCTCAGCAGCATTTGCTTTGGTTTATGCTGCTGCCATAATGGGCAAGTGCAGGAGAACTGGCACAAGAATGTATAGATGAGGTTTGTGTTTGATGTTAAGCACTGTCTATTTGAAACTGTTGGCAATGGTGAGTACCAGTGTTGATGGTAGCTGCAGTTCGTGGCTCTCTCTGAAGTTATGTGAGAGGAGGTGTATTTACCCCTTGCTTTCACAGAAAACTGATGTCATGTGCTGTCAGTCTCAGGTGGGTAGTTGTTAAATCTGGCTAGAATGTATCCATCAGTAATTATCAACAATTTTATGGTAAAATAGCAAAATTATTTTGGAATGAGATCTGGTGACTTCTAAAATGTGTTTTACAAAGCTGATCTACGTACTTCATTAAACACTGTCTTCTCCAAAACTATCACTTCTGGTTCAGACGTTGCCTCAAATATTTTTTTCTTATTTAGAAGGCAGAGGAAAGAATTATTCAAGGTTCAGGGTTCTCTTTTAAAATTGTTTCCTTTTATTTGACTTAAAATCTTTCTCAAGTTCTCTTTGTCACTACTTACCATAAATAACAAGAAGCTGATTTACAAGAGGATCCCTAACAGTCTTCTGTTGATGGCTGTATAGAATTTTACCAATTGCATGGAATTTTCTGTTTTGGACAGTTCTCAGACTTTACCTGGTACAAATCTTCCAATGGTATCATGAGATAACCAGTACAGCTGAGGTATGACAGTGTTTTATGACTGTTCTTTAAATCAATACATTTTCACTTTTAGAAAAATCAAAATATCTCAATAAATATGGAAAAGGTTTATGGAAGCATAATAATTGATTCATTTAGACTCTGATTTGTTTTCTTTCCTTTGAGCATTGCTTGCATGTAAATGTTGGGCATTACCCTAAAATGTGTGTTGTACCCCTTGGAGCTTCCCCTTATCTAATGATGAAAAGATTTTCCTGTCCTGTGTGTTACTGAATCAGCATTAATCAGATACCTGTGTGTGTGCACATTTCAGGGTTTAGGAGTATGCAAAGGCACAGGATTTGGTTTATAGAAGTGATGTGCTGACTTAAAATACAGAAGCAGTACTTTGTAGTAGAACCTCCTGCATCCTCCTCACTTTCACATACATTAAGTACAAACCATTAAAACAGCAGCATAGTTGACATGAAAGAGATTTCCAGAAACATATCACCATAGAATACATACTCTGATACATCTGCACTCTGGGAGGAGGGAGAAATTTATTTTTAAATCCTTCTAGCAAAACTGTTACTGATCTTCAGACATTTGTCTTTTTATTCTTTCCCTTACCAATTCCCAGCCAACGGACAAGGACACACTGTATTACTGCTTTCTGTGTGATTCATTCCTTACAAAACAATCTGTTCTTTTAGTGGCACTTGTTATTAATCAGGGTTTTTTCCTTTCATTAGGGTCGTTGTTGGCTCAATCACTTCAGTATATGTAATCACTAACTTTTTCCATTACACTGCTGAATAGGTGCTCTTATATGTCTGTCAGAGGGATGCTGGTACATTCAGTATGACGCTTTGCAATTTCAGTGAGAACACTAATGGTTGAAGTGTGATTGCTTTTTTTATTCCTTTGAGAGAAGAAAAAGTGTAACATGTTCCCCTTAGAGAGAAAATAGAGAAGAATGATGAAAATTTCCAAACTCAATTTATTTTTGTATCATTAAAATGGTGAAAACTACCAAGGAATTCTCTGGCAGAATCAATCATTTCATAAGGTATCTGCCGAGGCCCTGGACTAGCCTGTCCTAAAGAGAATGCTGAAAAGTGTAAAGTATCAGTTTTGTACAATAGTCTGTGTATTTGCAGAATATAGCACAAAACCTCTCACTGTTACAAATGAAATGAGGGGGGAGGGTGTGTGCACACAAAACCTTTATTGACATGGTGTTGTTTTCTGTGCAACAATGGTCCAGTTTCTGTGTGGAACAAACAAAAAGACAAAGGAGATGTAATACATCACTGAGTGGGTGTTTATCATATATTTTAATGCAAAAAGACAATTGCTTAGGTAATGCAAAAAAATGTGAGAAATATTTAAAAAATTAATCCATTTTTTCATGCAAATGATGCTTGCTCTCCAACAGCTGGAGATTGTTCTGACAAGCTACTTTAAAACCAAGACTAAATAAATAAATATTAGATATGCCTCACAGCTCTGTTTTTAAAATTGGTCTTCTCATCATGTTTTCTCTGAATTTTTCAATTATCTTTTTCTTGATTTCCACTGGTGGCTGCATTTTTCCTTTCTAGATCTCACATATTACCTGGTGGGTTTTTTGGTTTGTTTTCTTTCCTGTCCATTTTTCATCTGAGCTTTACAGTTTTCATTCCATAATACAGTAAATTTCTGTCTTTTCTCCTTCCTTGGTAATTGTTTTGTAGAGATCTGATGAGAAATCTTCCATTTGCACAACTTCAAACATTTAGTTTTTGTTATTAGCTTTTTCTCTTGAAGTGATTCTGCTCCATTGTTGGATTTTACTGCATCTGATTCCAGCAGCCAAAGCATCTTCCAAACTCCTGATATACTTGGTCTTTTATCTCTTAGCTCATTTAATCTATCCTGTTTACCCTTTGCATATTTTCCCCAAATTAGATTTTCATCTTTTAGCTCTGCCTCTTTTCCCATACTATTCCATACTTCTATATATTTTCCTCATACTCTTCAGAACATTTCTCAGAGCCACCTCTAATCCTCCTTACACATTCACATACTCCATCATTGAATCTCCATCCTAACTTGTTGGATAATAAGTTATTTGTGAAAAAGATCAACTGTGCTATTTTCAGTCTCATATATGTTTTCTGTGCTACTTAAAAACATGTTAAGGGCCTCCTTGGTCACTGAATTTTGTGTCCAATGCCTTAAAACCAGAACTTACAAATAATTCAAAATTTTTATTGCAAACCTAACAGGAGTGATAAAAATATAATTCTCAAATTATTCAGATGATTTTATTAATCCTGGATATGCACATCTGTCTTTAAAACAGGAAATTTGTTCTAATATTTTATACTACATCTCCTAATACAGAAATTTAGGGTCTGGTCCAGCTCTCAGGCCCATCATAATTCAGACTGGGAATTTGTCCCCTCATATTTGATTCATATGTCTTAGCCACTTTCTATCAAGCAACATTTTGGTGAGCATCCTTAGTTTTCTCCTTAGTTTTCTATGAGTGTGGCAGCCGATTTCCAAAGGAACCATAATTTCCAGGGTTCCAGCCCCTTTGCTGAGGACGGCAGGCTCTCTGTGCCCTCTGGCACTGCCCTTCTCCCACCTCATTCCTGCACACTGTGGCTGAGGTGTGCAGAGAACAGCTGGGGCTCCCATAGGCAGCAGGACACACTGCACTGCTGTCCAGGGCTTCTCTCCCCCCCACAACAGCCCTGAAAGTTCATTGATTCATCCACACACACTTTGAACGATTGCTTGGATGGTAACAAATAATAATATTCACAATATTTTGAATTTGATGATTTAGTGCTATGATCATTCTTGATACTGTTACAATGTCATTTCTTAATACTCTGATGCTCCTGTCTTTGGGTCTACTGGCTCATTGGATCCCAGACCTGTTTTTATATTCCTTTAAGAAAAAAAAAGAAAATCAAATTAAGAGTTTGACTATACATTTCATTTTGGTGCAGAGTGGATCATTATGCTGTGTAACTACCATTTAGGAAATGGCTGTTATATGGAACCTGGTGGGCCTTTGCCTTGGAAGGGTTCTGAAAACATTCTGTCCTTCCTCAGGCCTCATTGCTGCCTGTGGGGCACCTCACCTGTGGTTGGAGCTTGGAAAAGAGGAGTGAAACCTGCACCATCCACATGAGAGATCCCAACCCCAGCCTGAGTAGGCACCTTGTAGGGGGTGACAGCGTGGATGAGCAGAGCCATGGCAGCCCTACTTAGGTTCCGAGGGAACCTGGGAACAAAGCTTTGCAGAAGAGTGGCAAAGCTGCACTAATTACCAGGGCACCAGGGTAGGACAGGATGATGCTACACTGAATGGCTGAATGGCCACAAACTCTGCAGGAGCTCCTTGCTCGCTGTTTTTTAATGTAGACATTATTAATAAAGAATAAATTTTTCTTCCTGTAGAGATTTGATGTGGGCAGGTGCAGCCCTCTGCTCTTGGCCCTGTTTGTTACTCATGCTGCATATTCAGCTGGGTGACGCACAAAGCCTAGGCATAAAATTGCTACTTGGCCCAAGATAATTATCTCTAAAATTTTTTTAATGTCTTAAAGCTTTTATTAACATTCTGAGAAGAACAGAAGCTTGTTTGAGGTACATTATATTCTGCACTGCATAATTTATCTTTGTGTACTTTCTAAAGTTAATGAAGTTATTCAGTAATCACACCACATCCCTCACAGCTTTGTTGGCTTCTTGCATATGTGAAACAGGCAGTGACATATTAGGGGCTCTCTCTTATAGAAGAGGTGTGGATTATATTAACAGCCATTGTGCAGTTGTATTTTGAGTTACACAACTAATGGTATTTATTAGGGTTTTTTTTGTTTTGTTTTCATTTATGTCTACTCTGGCTTGTACACATCTGAAAAACATAGTGGTTTAATTGCCAATAGAATCCAGGCTGAAAGACAGCTTCTAAGGAGTCCTGGTCTAATACCAAAGTAGTGTAGTGTATGAATCTGGTGGGAGGAGAAGAGGAAGCAGGAAGGAGCATATGGGATGTGGCGACAAATTACTGTGTTCTTTATCTGCCTGTTGGAACATCATGCTTTAACTGTGAGATCTGAGGAAAGCTGTCTCTTCTGGATCATTGCCTTCTCATTGTTACTTTTTTCCCACTCAGTTATTCTCACACTTTAAAGAAAGGATCTGTCAATAAGGTGTTTTAAATAGAAGTAAGAATAGGTAAATTGAATTGGATAAGATTTGTAAGAAAGTAGCTGTAACCAACAGCTGTAGGTTTGTAATCAATTAGATGATTTAAGGTGCAGAACCTCTTCGTTTTTTGCACTGCAGTGGTTGTTCATTGAAGCAAGTAGTTCTTTCCTGAGGAGTTTGTTTCTTCATCCATAATGAAACCTTTCTGGAATTGCAGAGAAGGAGTTTTATTGTGTAGGGCCCTGTCTTAGTAGTCAGCTGGAAAACTTTAACTACAGTATCCTATCAGAAGGTCACCCATGTGACATTTCAGCAATACTTGTGAATGATGCTGCCCCCTAAAAGACCAAATTATCTCAGTGAGGAGCTCTTGGGAAAGTCAATCTGCAGGGGAAAGTCAAGCATATGAAAGAAAAGGACCAGTTCTGTTTAGAGGAGCCCAGTCTTTTCCAAAGGAATGTGTTGTTGCACAATTAATCCAAATATACCAGTCTTGATAAACTTCATTGTTTCATGTGGGATGGTGGATTTCTGTTTGTCTGCTTATTTTAGAAAATCAACTACAGACATGATTTCTGATACTATGCGAAAACAATGTGATCACAGGTGGAGAAAGAGTTCCTGATTAAACAGCACTTACACATGGTATCATTATTAAGCTACATAAAATTATAATGTTCAGGGACAATAGGTATATGTGATGCAGTTGTTCTAAATATTACAAATAACGTCCATTGCAGATAAAACAAATCTACTGTTGAAACTGACCCGTGTTGTACCTTAGTGTGCATGTGCAGACACTGCCTGAACTCACTTCTCTGTTGCTTTACAAATCCACTTCATTTGGTCTTAACTGTTTTCAGCCAGTTTCCAAGTATTGCTTTGTCCTTTTCTTGTATGCTATGTTCAAAACAGCCTCCTGTGACACTGGAGATTTATTCTTGGGCCCAGGTGTAATTCTTGGAATGCTACCAAATTTGTGGTTATAAGAAAAATGAGATTGTTTAATATTGTTATGCACACAACACTTTAAACACATTCCTGTTACTTAAATGTGTTTTCCCTTTCTTGCAAAGTGTGTCTTTTTTTATGGCTGGCATGCCCCAGAAGTTCAGCAGATTGAGCTGTGATAAGCCAATGTTTAATTTTGATGCTCTCCAGAGGTCTAGATAAGACAGATATTGCAGAGATGCATCTTTGCTCCATCCATGTGCAACCAGCCACTCTGCTCTTGCCTGGGATTGTTCTAGGCTTCTAACGTGGACAAATATAAGCACACTGATGTGTGATTTGCATCCTTCCTAAATTCATTGCCTTTCTTAAAATACTTAGCTGAATTTAGTGCTCAGATTAAAAATGCTATTTCAGTAATTGTTTGAAGGCCAACTGGTGAGACACTAAACAAAAGCTATCATGTTTGTAGAGCAAAAAACATTTTCTATAACAGCTTCTTGGTATTTGTTGATGTCGTGGGGAATGGGAAGGCTTTGAAACCCACTCTATGAATCATTCCCAGCATTTCATGTTACTGAAATGTGAATATTACTTTTAAATGTGTAACTATGCTGTTAGAGCCTTCTGTGATTTAGAGAGATATTTCAGAATACTAAAATGTCATTATTTACTTTCTGCCAGTCTATTAGTGCAGAACAGCACTCACCCTGGCTCTGTGGTGGCAGGGTTGATTGGTTCTCAGTGGACTTGTCTTGTTAATAGGAGGAAAGAGGCTCTTGCTGGTATTTCTGCTCCCGTCTGGAACATGACTTCTCCAGACAGCCAATTGTGCTGCGTTTGATCAGCTCCCTGGTGTGACAGAGCAGGGATCCTGAGATCCTTACCTTAAATAAATGTCTGCTCTACACATGTGCCAGAGCTTCCAGAGTTTACCAAACACCAAGAGTGAACAGCTGGGAGGAATCACCTTTAACTCAGTGAAACCCCAACCTTATGAAGATGGAATAACTCCAGCCTCAGTGAAGTTAGGCAGTCATGTTGGATCTCATCATTTTCCCCTTCTATGCTCCTTGCACATGCTTGTGGAGCTCAGAGATATTTGCATGATGGGACTTGGATCACTTTGCCTCCTAAAAATTGAGTGTTTAATGCACTCTTTGTCTCATCATTAATTAAACATTAGAGATGCTCTTACATAGGACTGGTGTAGGGTAATTGTGTTTCTGACACAGCTGCAATAAATGTGAACTGTTTGAAAGCTTTGCTGCAGTAGCTGTGGTTCTGCAGCCAGGATTGAATGAAATAGAAGTGTTGCAGAGGTGGTGCTTACATACAGCTCCTTGCAGTACTGCTGCCAGTGGCTATTTATTGAACTTTAAATACACGTGTAGCAGCTGTCAATAGCTGCATCTGAAATGGCAAGACAGAACAAGTCAAGACCTATACAAATATCTAGGCTTTCTTTAAGTTTTAAACCATTTTTCTAAGATCAGTAAAGCTGTATTTTCATCTGTGTTAAACTGATGTCCATTAAAAACCCACTACTGTTAATTTGACTGCACATTTGACATCAGCAACAACAAAAGCCCCATTCAATATATCTTTAAATTGCTTTGATTATGTCCAAGATAGAGTTAGTTTTCTTTAGTAGCTGGTAGAGTGTTGTGTTTTGGATTTAATATGAGAAAAATGTTGATTTTGTGGTTGTTGCTAAGTAGTGCTTCTCTAAGTCAAGGATTTTTCAGGGTCTCGTGCTCTGCCAGTGAACAATTGCACAAGACGATGAGAGGGAGCATGGCCAGGACATCTGACCCAAACTGGTCAAATGCTTATGGTTTGAGTGAGAGTTATGTGGTAAAAATTATTTTAACAAACAATGTGAAATTGGTGGTGGCCATTTATATTACGAATCACTAACAATTGAATAATATCTAGTTTATTTTCTCCGGGCTATAGTATCTATTTTATGAATGCACTTCTACTTCATAAATCATTCTCAAGAGCAAAACGGAGAAAAATGAAAAATCAATTTTCCTTCAACCCCTTGGGTCTTTATTTAATTTTTAATGAAATAGAGAGGATACTTCATCAATGGCAGCAATGGAGTAATGGCTTTAAAGTGAAAGAGAGTAGGTTTAGAGTAGATTTTAGGAAGAAATTCATCTCTGTGAGGATGGGGAGGCCCTGGCACAGGTTACCCAGAGAAGCTGTGGCTGGCCCATCTCTGGAAGCATTCAATGCCGGGTTGGACAGAGCTAGAAGAAACCTGGTCTGGTGGAAGCTGTCCCTGCCCATGGCAGGGGGTGGAACAAAATGATCTTTAAGGTCCCTTCCAACACAAACCAGTCTGTGACAGATTCTGTGAGAAAAAACTTGAACCACCACCACCGAAAAATCCCAACCCACAGACCAAAACAAATAAAGCAAAAGAGCTGCCTTGAGACACAAACCAAATCTGAAATCAAATAGATTTTTGAAGCATTTAAAGATTTGGCAGTTACTTAATTGAGCTGTGAAGTGTTCTTAAGTAACATACAGCAGAATACAGACAGTCAATACTAAGCATTTACATGATTTTTAGCTGGCATAATACTTATTTCAGGCACAAATCTATCAATACTGTGTATTTGCTTTCTGATTCTGGCTCACATGACAATGGGAGATCTGGGATCAGAACAACCCTGCCTTTAATGTGGTATTTGTCCTTTACCCTTATGGTAGACATTGACTGTAAAGCTGTGTATATGTCATAGGGACAGCATCACTCAGATAGCTGAATTCTGTTAAGTGAAATAGTGCAACATGTTAATATTGTGTGAGACCAAAAAAAGAATTTTCTTCTGTTCATTTAAGAGTAAGCTTTCACAGTTTGAGGGTCAAGAGCACCACAAAATAATCTGATTTAGCCTCCTGTGTATCACTGGCCCTTGTATTTTACACATGTACCCTTGTATTTTATTTTGTTAACACTGGTATTGTGTAGTTCAGTCTCCATCTGATTGCGATTTGAAGATACCAAGAGGAAAAAAAAATGTAGTGGTGTTGGGAGGGTGGTGATGGTATCCTTTGTTGTTTTACTTCGAAGATTAATCAACCTTGAAGTATGTGCCTTATTTCCAGGTCAAAATTTTCCATCCCGAGTTTCTTTCTGGATTAGGTTTTACTGCTAGACTTACACTTGCTCCCTTCAATTTGATTTTTTTTTTCTTAGATGGAGACTTAAATGCCCTGGTCAGTTCTTAGTCCTTTCCTTCATAAATGTTCATGGTTTGCTATTTTCCTAATGTGATCAAATTATTTATTTGTTTTCTTAAACATGAATGCCAGGAGCAGATTCAGTGATTTGGTGCATATCTTGCCCTATTTCCTGTAGTAAAATGAGGAAACATGTTGTGGCATTTTTGGCAGGAAACAGGGAATCTTGCTGTTCAGTTTTTAGCAGGAGAGCTACCCTTGTCATGGAGTCGTCATGTTACTCTTTTACTTCAGTGACCTTGGTCTATTGTCAAAAATACACAACACTTCTTACTTCACTAGGATGTACCTCAGTCCATGTAGTAGTCTTCTATACAGAAGTAAAATCTATCATTCTCGCACTAATGGAATTTGCTTGAAGAAATATTTCTATTATAGCCATTATTAACTTGATTTTCAGTGCATCATTCAGATTACAAGCATCTAGTAGGTATCTCATAGCTCTTCCAGAAAGCAGGTGAGGAATCTAGATCATCTCAGTGCATTAGACCAAATCACCCTTACATATTACGGCATTGTAAAAGTCTATTTAAAGAATAAGAATTAGAGCTTGATTTACATTAATGACCAACGTGTCATTCAGTCAAGACTAATGCTTATCTTTAGCCCTATGCTATCATTCTAAATTATTTCAGCAGGTGTTTGCATATTGCCTGCATTGTAAAATATAAAAGTATTCTTCTGGAGCAAAAGTGAAATTGCAGCTGTTTCATTATCAAAGGCACAAATTTACTACTTGCTGCTACTTTACTACTGATGGCAGTAGTACTACTCACTTTCTCCTTTCTGTTGATATTGCTAGAACAGGTTGCTGCCATTTATTTCCTTCTCCAAATGTGCTTTCCATAACTTGTTGCAGTGTCTGTTATTATCATGCCACTCATGCCAACTATATGTTGGATATGTTGCATATTCAATTGTTGATACATTTATTACACACAGAACAGTCTGTGAAAATAAAGCTGTATTTCATCAATCTCAAACAGAATTTGAAAGCTTCATGCAATCTTCAGAGTTCTGTCTTTGTTGTGCATCGCCAGCAAAATGACTCTTTATATAGCAAACCTAACCACTCTTCACACCCATTAGCAGCTGAAACTCTCCTAATAGGCAGTGGTTTTTTCTTATGCACTGTGATTAGTTGTTTTGCTGCCTTGGATGGCAGTTCTGCTAAATTTTTATTGCTTCATGTGCTTATGGCTCTTTTATTATTTTTCATCTGTTTGCTTACTGAATAATTTTATTACCTTTGCATAAAATAATTCTTTTGAGACAACTACTTATTTCCACAGAGGATTCTTCAGTTTTAAATTAATCTGCAGTTTTTGTTTTCTGTTATATACAGAAGAATTTTGCTGGCAATCTGCATAGATCTTGAAAAAAATAAAAAAAGAAGAAGAAACAATAATAATTAGAAGAAACTCAGTAAGGAAAAAACAAACTTATTTTATAAGTTTTCACATTTAGACCTTTGCCTTTAAAGGAAATTTCCCTGAATGGCAATTTTCTTCCCAGATGAGAAATTCTAATGTTTCTATGCATTTTCAGAGGAACTCTTAATGTTCAGTGTTTTGAGGAGTTCAGACCACATATCTTTCTCTAGATACATGATCAGATTTTTGAAAAAATAATTAAGCCCTGCATAACTGCAGCTTATTCTCAGTCTAGTAAGATTTGATTGTGAGCATGCGTTGTCTCTGCTCTGAAGCTGCTGAGACAGGTTCTCAGTACAGAGCAAACAGCCATTTTGCAGAATGAAACAATAAAACCTCTCCAAATTCTATCTTGCAGCGGTAGGTTAAGCCATTCTTGAATGCTTTCACTGTGCAATCTGACCATTTCTTTTGAGATGTTTACATTAGATTAACTATTTAATAAGAGAGAGTAATTGCTGTAACTTACTGCAGTGTTGAGGGTAGATGCCACCGGCTTCTGTAGGGTTTATCTACAAAGACTGAAGCTGCAAATAAACCTGTTGTCATCTGAAATACATGGTAACCTTACTATTAACATTAGGAATAATTTAACATGTTGGAAAACAGACGAGAAGTGAATATATTCCCTAGCAACAATGCAGATGCTGAATTACATGAACAATTGGATACCAGTCTTGTCATAGATATTACATTGCTCTGTATCACTGAACATCAGCTAATTAAAAAGTGCATTTAGCTAGAGGAATTATATTTATGAATTCACAAATATGCTTTAAGCAAATACAAAGGAAAAGTAATAAACCTTAATTTCCTTATGAACAATCTACCCCATCTGCTGTATACCTGTATTTCAGCATTAGGATCATCCAGCATCCAGCAATAATTGTAGTATTCCTTTTTTCAAAATATATTCAGGTCATTAAGAGATAACTAAATTCTCACCTTCCCTAGAACATGACTATGAGAAACAAGTTCAAATGATGATTAAATAATTTGTTTTATTTAATTTCCAAAGAGCAGTATGAAATGTGATAGCACTCACACATGATTCTTTTATTCAGGGATTGAATTAAAGGAGCTTCTCATAATTGTATTGCTGCATAACGTAACAGCCATGTCCATTCCTGTGGACAAGTGATTTCCTTAGGGAACGGATTTCCTATCTTTTCCAAAATGAAGAATAGGATCAGAGCAGAACAGTGACTTTTCTCCTCCTCATCTACCAACATGTCTACAGTCAGGTGAAATTCTGCTTGAGAACATTCTTAAAAGGTGAAGGCAGAGTGACTGCTGACCACAAACCAATAGGCAGAGTTGTGTAAATCATTCCATTTTTATTTGACTCTTTTTCAGTTCTTAGTCTTCCAGTTTCCAGAAAAGCAGCTAGCTCAAACTAGTTAGTGGGTTTTTTTCTTCATGTATATCTGCTTAAAAGTTTATTTTCTAGTAAAAAAGGTGATGTTTAAATTGAAAGGAGGAAATTATGATCAGCTTTTATTCTGCTCTTTGTAAAGTAGTAATTCACTAGTAAATTAAGTGAGGAGTGATATACTCTAGGATTCCTTTTGGGATTTTTCTTCCACCCCCACCCTCAAACAGCAATAATCTGTCATGTGGGATGAATCCTTCAGCCCCAGCAGGGCCTGAGAGGTGTTTGGAGTCTTTACCAGAAGTCAGGAAGCAGGGTTTGAAACCCTCTCCTCGAGCAGATTGCCTCAAACAGGTGCCTGCTGCTTGTTCCAGAAAGTGAAGTTATTCCTCAGCCGTGCGTCTGTGTGCAGTGCCCCGTCCCTTGCCAGCAGAGCCCCGGCCTCTCTGCAACCACACAGTTGCTGCTGCTGATAAACCATCCTCTCCTGGACAAGCCAAGCAAATGATACAATTGTTCTGCACCCCTGGCCTTTCTGCTTTATTTCCAAGCACTGGAGTAGCTCTCTCCTCAGCTCTTCTTGGCACCCTTAGCCCCCTAAAATAGCACATTTGATGCTGTCTTCCACAACAACACACAGTTCCAGCTTTCCACAGAAGCTTACGATGTTTTAAGTTAATATGGTAAAAAGTTAAAAGCTTGTACTGTACTCATTTATGATCCTGCTGTGCTCCCTCTGTACCTCTTCAGCTCCTGCTTAATTTTTGTCATTTGCCACAAATGGAAAAACCCTCACTGTGCTGTGCTGGCTCTGACCTGAGCCTGCCTCCTACAGAAATTACTGGCTGAACTAAATTTTATGTGATGTATTCAGAGATGTATGGCTATAAAAGCAGAACCAAGTCGTTTACTGCAAAGAATTTAGCTTTTATTTAGTGGGAGGGGAGAGGACATTATTTTATAAGCTGCTTGTTCTCCTGGAGCACATTTTATCTACAGGACACAGGACATCGCTGGTGGGAGATCATTTGTGACACTGAGAACATTTGTACATTTGAGCTGAACAGAAGAATATTGATTTGGTATATGGACCTAATTCATTAAATGGTCTTTGATAGTATGTTTTAAACTATGAATTACCACAGGAATGCAGGACTAATTTTCTTAACATTCTTCAAATTCAGGCAACACACTATTGCAGATATTAATTTCAAAAATGTATTCAAGCACGTTCTTTTGAATTGTCCAAATGCCAGTTTTTGTCCACTAAATATCATGAATAATAGCAAACCTATAATCTTCTTGTGACATTTCAGTTGTAAAAATCATCCTTACATCTCTCCAAATGTATAGTGCTTTTCTACTTTGATTTAGAAAAAGACCAAGCCAAAAAACAAACAAACAAACAAAAAAAATCCCACTACAAGCAAAAAAATCCAAACCCAAAACCTTGCTGTTTTCTAACCATTTCTTATCCCTTGAGCTATCACCTGGCTGGTCTCACATTACTTCACATTTTTTATTTCAATATGAAACATTTAAGAAACAACTTGATCTGTGTAGAAATATTTCTTTTTTCAAATTTTCATCTGCTAGTCAAAAAGTTGCAATACTTCACATAAAGAATCAAGGTAGCATCGAACTGTTTCCCTTCTACACGTGAGCTCTCTGATTTTTCAGTCTTTCCTTATTTCATGAAGAGGGCGAGATGGTGAGGAAAGTGTAAAACACCAGGGACTGGGAACGCAGCTTTTGAATGTGAGGGGTTGAGGGTTCAGCAGTAGGCAGAGAGCACTGTGAGATAGAGGAAAATTGACAACTTCCCCAAGCAAAGCTGCAGCTCAAAGGTATTGAAAGGCAAGGATTGCACCTTTGTCTTTCATTTTCTCTTTGATGGTGTTGAACACGGCACAACATTTGTTCAGTGGAAGATGTAGTCAAAAGAATTTGTTGACGCAGACCAAAGAGTTTGTTGGGAGAACAAGGGAAGAAAAGGGTGCTTTGAGGAATGCTTCCTCTATGCCCAGGGGCTCTGTATTTGAAGTAGCAGAACTACATGCAAAATCAAAATGACTACAAACCACACCAATGTAAACAATTTTTTCCTCACTGCTTCCTGAGATTATCCTGTTTTTTATGCTGGTTTGATTCATTTTGGGGTTATGCATCAGGCTTACATTTGAGATGTTATTTGTTTGTTCTCTTCCTATTTTTCCTTCTTTCAATTCCTTTTTCTAATCTCCAAAAATGCTTAAACCTATATCAAAATCCAATAAACAATAAATTAGCACCAAAACCAGAATTGCACATAGTGAAACGCATTGGGAGGGTTTGCTGGTAGACATGTCATGGAAGGCCACATTATGTCTTACCCTTGCACTGAGCCAGGACAACTCTTTTTAATTGCTCTTCAGAGCAGAGGAATAATAACTGAATTATTGAAAATAAATGAAGTGAGCATCTGCTCTAAGTTTTGGAGTCTATTATTAACAAATGTTGCTACATTTTAGGAGCCAAGTTTTGAAAAAGATTAATACATACTTGTTACTGGCTTAGTAGCACTCTTGGAACTTATTGTGAGCAAAAATTTTATTAATGCAAAAATTGCATGTTAGTGAATTACCAGAAGGAAAGACTTTAAGGGATAAAAATCTATGCTTTTACAGTATATTATTAAAATAGTGAAGTTTGTATCAGTCCCCAGAAGATTCACAGACACTTAGAATCACTTAGTTGTGAGAGCCCCGTTGTTGTCTCTGGTTCTGTCTGGTACTCAGAGGTGTAGTTGGTTCTGTGTTTGCTCAGAACCTTTTACAGGCATTTTGGATAACTCCAAGGATAGAGGCTCAACAAGTCCTCCTCTGGACCCTTGTTCATACCAGGCCACTTTCATTGTGAAAAGATTTATTTCTTATATGTAGTGAAAATTCTCCACATTCCAGCATTGTTGCCTGTTGTCCTGCCTGTATGCTCTCCGGGAAGCATCTGGCTCCTTCTCCACACCCTCCCACTACATGGGTGCAGATGGCAATAAGGTCTCCCCTGTGTCTTTTTTCTCCAGGCTGAACAAAGACAGCTCTTACCCTCTCCTCAAACTCCGTGTGCTCCATCCAATCTCCCACCTTTCCAGCCCTTTGCAGGCCCTCATTGCAACGCACCTGCGTCTGGCCTGCACTCAGACACACAAAATGGGACACAGCGCTTGGATTGTGGCCTCTCAAGTGCTGATCAGAGAAGGATCACTTCTCTCAGGCTTCTGGCTGCATTCCTGCTAATTCTTCAGGATGCAGATGGCCATTTTTTGTTTCAAGGGCACACTGCTGGCTCTGGTTCAGGCTGTCCACCAGCACCCTCAGGTCTTCTCTGCAGAGTCACTTTCTCTCTGCCTGGCCCCACATCTCTACTCCACGTGTGGGGTTCTTCCATCCAAGACACAGAACTTCACATTTTATTTTGCTGAACTTCATGAGGTCAACATCACAACTGAGAACCAGGATGCAATCAGTTAATTGGCCTTGGCTTCATATACACTTTCATGTAGTGCCAGAGGCATTTAAATGTGGAGGTAGTTTTCTCTGTCCTTCAAATATTGGCCTTTAGTGCTCTTCACTAATAGCTTTGGTCATTTAATAACGTATTTTACAGCAAGGTCAGGCTAACAGGAGCTTTTGTAGGTCAATATTTTACAGGGAATTGGTGAACCAAAAACTGTAATTATGCATGTGAAATAATCCCTTGAATAATTGGTGGTGATTAACTGGTTGCTGTCATTGAGACAGGTTATAAGGATTTGATATAAGAGGTAGAAACCAACTTGCAAAACTTATGGCAAGTAAATGTTATGTATTCCATAAAGCCCTCAATTGACTTATATCAATAGGGCAATAGGGCAAATAGAGCAATAATTGTTAGTCTTATCAATTGGTATTGCAATCTAAAAAATTGCATCTTTATAGTGAGTCTTGATGATAGTACACCAGAGAGCTTCAAAAATTTGGCTAACCTTTGCCAGTGCACAAGATTAAATGATGAGTGTTAACAGTCCTTAAAAATTTAACCTGATTAAGTATTTTATGCACAGCTGCAATTTTTTCCAAATTGTTTGATACTATGCAACAGAACACAGCTGCATTAGGCTTCTAAGCATCACCTTGCAAGTTTCAGCACCATTGACAACAGTGTATGAACATCAACTAAATTCCATATTTTTGAAGTCAGTAACCCCTCCAAAAAAGTGCTATAGCTACAAAAGGAACAGGACAAAATGAGATAGAACAGAAATCTCTTTGAAAGCAATAACCATATTTTGGGTGAAATAATGCATCTTTCATTTCTCATGAAGCCCAAAATACATTGTTCTGAATCTACCTCCAGTTGAGTTCTCCCACAGCCAGGAAGGATGTACTGGAGATATGTTAGAGATTTGGAATGAGGAGCTAAAAGAGCTCTGGAAGAGATAACTGAAATAGTAATGATGCCTAAAAAAGAAATAATTGAAAATAGTTTCAGTTGAAGTGGTGTGTTTAGGAAGGAAAATGTCATGTGTGCAACACAATATATGGACAAATGACAGGGAGAAGAAGATCAAAAGGAACCATGTTGATCTTTCAGAACAAAGGTTCAAAATAATTTCTCTTAACACAAGTACATTTCAGAAATGTCAGTCTATAAAGTGTTCTGAAGTCTCTCTTAGTTTTCCTGTTGAAACCGCTTCATTTCCTATAGAATATTTAAATTTTAATTGGAAAAGGTACTAGATCTCAGATGTCACATCTTCCAGGATGCTGATCGAATTAGCTGTTATCTTCAACTATTCCTCTCCAAGAACCCTTTCTTCAAATCTCTTAACCAGACTGAGCTTCACAGAACGATTTTTCTAGATTTATAGGCTTCAGACAGTGCCCCAGACTCCTCCAGAAGTTATCTTCAGCTCATATCCAGTGAACACGCACAGGGCTATTTACTAAGATAGTAGTGTAAGGTATCTACTGATTATTTTGGTAAAATTGCTCTATAAACTGTCTGCTATTTCACTCTACTTATTTTTAAGCATGTTATGTACTTCTAGAATGATAAATACTGAAGAACTTAATTAGGTCTACTTATAATTGCTTATGCAATTCCTTTAAGAATGCAAATTCACCTGGCATGAAATTAAAAAGAATAAATTCAACAAGTGCTATCCTTTTAATTTGAATACAAGTCAAAATAGTATAGTATTCATTCCAGGCAACATATACTATTTTTACAGTGCAAAATAATTCCTGTTTTGTACAGCTGGTGCTGATTAAAATAAATTCACCTAATTCAATTTAATAAAACTAGCTAATTTAAGAAAAGCCAGTGTATTAAAATTTACTGTACATGACAACTTTTCTCGTTTCAGAATACATCCTACCACCTCTATTTGATTAAATTTCTTATTGTAAGTTCTGAAAAGGTTAATGAATGCCTGAACAAAGCAGCTCAGGTTCTATAATTGGGTGTAATAAGCTGATGTGTTGATGGGAATTCTTTGTTGATGTAATTCTAATGAGAGATGTTTGATATGCTATAAAAACAACAGCAAGATGTGTAAAGAAAAAATACTGTGTCCTAAGTTCCTGGTTTACAGATATGCTATAGAAATGGTTTCATTTCCTAGCTGATGTAAACTGCTCACAAAGCTCTCTACAGTTATATACTCCATATCTGCAAGCATGTACCTCAAAGGCAATTACTTTTCACTCCCATAAACACAGACAGAAAATTTCTGTTACAAGCATCAAACTGTGTAAAAAGGTGTCTCCTGAACTCTTCCTCTCTGAAACCCGGTTGTGCTTTGAGTCTCTAGTTGGGATTTCAGATTGCCTTCAAAGTGAATCTGGCTTTCACACTTGACCTTGGTTTTGCTTGGGTAAAAATGAGAGGCTTGTCAATTTTGCTCTGCTAAAAATCCATTTTCTTCATCATTTAGGGAACTCATCTCTGAATCTAGTTTTAGTTTGCAGTGCTATTCTTTGAATACATATAATGAATTATACAGAGGAGTACAGCTTGAATAGCACTAATACTGCTATGCCTGTTGTGCTTCTTTAAGTCATCTCACTGACTGATGTGTCCCAGCATTGCACTTGGTCATCTCACTCTGAATCCCACAGTGCCAAACATTTGATTCTTTCATATTTTCTATTTTGTGATCTTTCAACTCTAGAACATGCTTTTGCTAATAGTTTCCAATTCTCTAACCTTGCCTTTCCTGCACTACTGAACTTCATTCTGTTTGTGTTACATGAGTCCTCAAGGATATGCAGTTCTTTTGTATGGTATCCTGAGCTTTTCTGCTCATGATATAGCCTGAATTTCTTCCATCATCATAGCTGGCAAGAACAATTTTTTATTTTTATTAAAAAGAATTCTCTTTAAATGAGGATGCTTTACAAAATGGGTCCAAACTGAACCTCAAGGAATGAAATGTTTTTAACCTTTTCTAAGCTCAGGATTTTTCTTTTCTCACTTGCTTTTTCCTTTCTAGTTGTAATAATTTCCTGATCTACCTTATAACATTTTGCTAATATTTTCCCTTGAGGCATAACATTAAATACTTTACTGAAATATAGATCAATAACAGCTGTTGTGTTTCCTATATCTCATGCAGAAATAGTGTGGATTAGTAATAGAAATGGCTTGTGTGCAATAAACAGTGAAGGTAATTACAGTGGGAGAGGAACGGGAGGCATATACAAGGTGAACGGACTGAAGCAAATTATCACACTGAACAATGAAATTTAGATATGAGCCAGGTTTTTAACATTTTATTTCCAGCTTAAGTTCCTAGTTTTCCTATCTGCATACCAAAAGGACTATATGCTATCATGCAATGACTAAAATAAAGTTGGGGAGCAGAATATATCTCACTGTTTGACAAATAGAACATGCAAATGTGAAATTAATTGCTCTGGTGTAGCTGGGTAACATAAGCAAGTTCTCTTTCAGCCTAACTGGGAGATCTTTCTTTAAGGAAACGTTTACCCCATCCTTACCATAGCCAATCCTCAAATAGTCTTCAATGTTTTCAGTGTATTTCAAGGGTTTGGTACATTGTCAATCTTTATTAGAAGATCACCAAGCAACTGAAGTTTTGGATAATGCTCCACATTTATCTAAATCATGTGTAGAATATAGAAGTAGATATCTTAAAAATAACTAGAATTTTTTTAGATGAAGCCATCTTTCCATGTACCAGAGACTGGATGAGGGTGGAAGGGACCTCCAGAGGTCCAACCCCCTGCTCAGTCAGGCCACCAAGGCAGATTACCCAGGATCATGTCCACATGGCTTTTGAAATATCTCCAAGGAGACAGATTTTACAGTTTCTCTGGGCAGCCTGTAGGTACAAATAAGTAGTATTAGTACAAAAAGTCAGTGACTGTCCACCTATGTGATTTGCATACAAATACATAAGCTTGCATTCATGAAGAATACAGCTGGACAAAATCTAAATTCAAAGTCTGGCTCTACAAGTCTGCAGAAGTGTTTCAAGCTAACTTTTTTTCTTAAGATTTAGAGAATGGTTATTTATCATAATAGTTGCTTATATGTTATCAAAAGAACTTTCCAATTTAAATTTGTTGTTTTTCTATACAGCAACAAAAAGGAAAATAAAATTTGAAACATACATAAGATCTGTATTTGTTTTATTGTGCCTGTTTTCCCTGGCTGAGTCAAGCTTAGGGGAAGAATTTGATTGAAGTACCTTTGCATTTATGCATTTAGTATAATGCTTTTTTTATATATAGCATTTCTCAGCTCATTCTACCTGAAGTCTTTTCCAAGGAAAATGCATTATTCATTTTTATATATTTCCAGCAGTGTCTATGATATTCAGTATTGTTGTATAAAAAGTACATAGGTTTGACCCAAAGAACTCCTGTCTTATAAGAACAAAATGTTGTATCCACACTACAATGTCCATCATAAAACTGAGTGTTAAATGCACCTTTTAAAATAGATAACTCAGTCTTTTATCAGTGTGAGGTGAACTGAATAAATACAGATCCTATTCCTTCAGCAAGTGTACATTTTCAAATTGTATTCTCATTAATTGTAAAAATTTTTTATACAAGGTTTGGTTTTATACCAGTACATGCCCATTTCTGTTGACTGCTTGTCAGCTGGTGTAAATTGTGATTGTTCCCTAAGCCACTGAACCCATGAATGTCTGCATCAGGTTAGCATCTGCTTGAATAACGTGCTAGTAGCTTACAGTGACCGTGAAGGGAAATTGTATAAAAATGAAGCTGAATGAGTCCTAGACAAATGTTTTTGAATGGACCTCTCANATGGAGAGGGGGGAAGAGCAAAAGTGTTCTGACGGGTTTGTTCTGGTTCTTAATTTTTTTTTCTTCCTTTTAAGTCTGTTAATAAACTTTCTTTATATTCTTTAAAGTTTGAGCCTGCTTTACCTACTCCTAATCCTTATCTCACAGCAAAATTAAATAAAATCTGGTGAGTGTGCTGGCGTTTAACCAAAAAACTCAGGTGAACGAACTCAAACCACCACACACTCCTAGTCTACTGTTTCTTAACATTACCACCAAAAATGCAACCATTTCATATCAATAAGTTATATGAAAGGAATATGCACTGTGAATAAAAGAAGTAAAAGCTGTATCTATTACTTTCCAACTCATCTGGATTTTAATGAAAACTGCTAGTTTATGATAATGAAAACACCTAAGAAGCTAAATTCTTGAATTGACATCCAGTATACTTTTTTTTAAATCTATTTTTAAAACCAGCATAATCTCATAGGCTGTTCAAAGTGCCTTACAGATTGTTAAAAGAAGTAATTTTTTTCAAAATTAGATTTAGTCTTCATTTCTATTTGTCATTGTGTTGTTACACACAGTATATAAACATTAGCTAGGAAACACACTCACCAATCAACCAGCACTTATTTAAAAAAAATATTTTAGGTTACAAGTGAATTTGAATATGAAAAATATATGCTGCACTTCTGAGCTCCTCTCATTAAATCATTACCAGAAAAAGGGCCTTGTTATGTCATAGCAGGTAGAAGTGACACATGGAGTGACGAACTAATTCACTCTACTGATGGGGCCATTCAACTGAGTCAATATTAGAGATTATAACCTGTCATAGTCAAAACCACATAAAATTTACTTAATCAGTTACCAGGAGATGAATATAAAAAGAAAACTCAATCAGTGTCTCCACGTGAGGAAATATTTTTATTTCACCAGATACTTTATCAGTCTGATGGAAATCCAGGGGGTCAGTTGGATTCACTTTTGTGTAGAAGATTCCTTGTTTCTTGCTTTGCCTGTTTTCTTGCTAATTAGTGCCTGGGGTTGTCCCCTGCACGCTCCCCTCTCTGTTTACAAGGATGTTTACTGATGTTTAGCTGATGCCTCACTGTAAAATAGAGAAGCTGGTTTTTGCAGTGCGATGTGTTGAGAGTAATAGCACAGCAATAGCAAAATGACACCAAGTATAATGGAAAGTTAATGGGAGGCTACTCTGGCTACTGCTAGGCAAGCTTGTGTCAGAGAGATTACAATAACCAGTATTATTTCTATTATCCAAAGCCTGTTATGATCTTCTGAGTGCAACTGTGCTGTAAAAGTAGGGATGGGAAGTATTGAAAAATTACTGTAATAGAGGACTATAGAGCTCAGTGTAATTTTGAATGATTGCAGTACTGTTTCCATGCTACTTTTGAAAATCATGGCCCTGCAAAGTGTTGTGGCATCCCAGCACTGCATTTAGAACAGGAGAAGCGTACACATCAATCTTCCTCTAGAATGTCATGAACAGAATATAGTTTGCTGTAATTTGTAGATTTCCAAAGAGTTTAAGGAAGATTGAAAGATGGCAATAAAATGGTGACAATTCAGTTTAGGCCAGTGAGGTATTTCCATTCCTCCTATGTTTGTGTATGCACTTTCTGCAGATAAAAACATTTGATCTAAATCCACTTGCCAGTTTGCTTTATTCACTGATTCTTCATTTCCTTTTGCTTGCACACCAGCACCTATTAGTTTAATAAATAAGTAAGTAGAGTTAAAGTGCTTTCCTTTTCAGGTGCTGTAAGTGGCTGACTTCAAAGCTCTTCATGCTAGATTGGTTCTGTGTATAAAAAAGGGGCCACAGCAAATGCATGTTGCTTAGTTGACCAGGATAGTGCACCAGAAGTCATGTCCCACAAATTTATTTCATTTCAGACTAAATAAATTTATTTCAGATGGTCGACTAGTAATCCCATGATCCAGCCCCAGATAGAGCAAACTTTATCTGGAACTTCAGTAGATTTACATTTCACTTTTAAAAATGTAGAGGAGGAAGGAATGAGTGGAATACCTATACTAATTAGAAAAAAAAAAAAGTAAACATGTTTTTTAAAAACAAGGTAAAAGTGCTCATAAGGAAGCTAAAAAGTCACTGGAAAGTGAAAGTTCACAATTTCATCTTCCTCATCTCTCCAATTAAAAAAAATAATTACAAGTCCTTCTCAAAGAAATTTGCAAATTACTGTGTTTCATATGATTTTCCTCTTTTGTTGGCCCACTCTTGGACACATTCCTAATAACATACCTTCAGATGCTCATCTGAACTACTTCCTCTGTGAGTTAAACTCTGCTAATAAGGCATTAATCAGCTGTAATCTTAACCAATGTTCTCGAAACGATGGTGATGAATTAACAGCAAGTAGGAGAAAGACTTGAGTATGCCTATTCACTCAATTTAGGATTTTAGCCTTTGCAGTGACAGGGTCTCTCCAGGAGTTACAGTCAGTGACTAGAGTAAAAGTAGTTTACCTTTTTACAGAAGGAAATATTGTAAATGAGTCACTAGTGAAGGATGTTGCTAACATAGGCTATAACTTATCTGTATATGGAATATGAGCTTTTCTTATTCCTCTATGTCTTGAGTTTCTAATGATGGTGGGCTTTAAGAATAGGCACCTGATTGTTCAGGCTTCTAAAAAGTTTTTGTTCTTGTCTGAACTCTGTGTCAATACTGATCCCTGTACTGTGTTCATTTCCAATGTCTGCAATTGATGATAAATGTTAAAAACTACGAAGAAGCTCAGTGAGTTGAACGAAGAATGATTAAAGAAAGATTAAAGAGAAAATGTAATTCATGGAGAAAATATTCAAGAATGTAAGTTTTGAAGTATTTGTCAAATACAATATGGTGATCAGATTCTCCTCTAAATGTCAGTGTAATAGAAAGTTACTAACAGATGAGCCTTCAATCTACCAGAGAAAGGTATTAAATATATATATATATATATATATAAAATGTCTTAGAAATAAAAGCTCAAGTTCAACAAATTTAGGGTAGAGATAAAATAATGTTAAATACTGGTAGTAAGTTAGATTTTGGGAAAACTTACCCATAGATATTGTTTTGTTTTAATCAGCTTTATAATTTTTCCTACAATAAATGTTTGTTTGAAATGGAAAGTTATTAACAATATCAAGAAATAAAAACAATAGCTGTTTAACTGGTTTTTTTCTTGTCAAGTAACTATTGCCTGTTTATGCACACCTTCAAAAAGACTGGTTGATTATTTCATAAAG
This sequence comes from Orthonyx spaldingii, assembly GCA_013397795.1. Classification (NCBI taxonomy): domain Eukaryota; kingdom Metazoa; phylum Chordata; class Aves; order Passeriformes; family Orthonychidae; genus Orthonyx; species Orthonyx spaldingii. Next base: position 10,905 of record VZTJ01004657.1, on the reverse strand, counting down.
TGGTTGTGCAATTCCTTGCTCTTTATAGATTCCAAAGTGAGGACGGCAGTCCATCCATTCTTTGGCTATTCCCTTTGCTATTCTTCTAGCCCTTTACTTGTTTCAGTAGGTTTTCAGATATTGAGGTTCCAGTGGAGTACTCTAAAAAGCTTGATCTGCCAACTTAAATAAATACAATTTTTTTAATTATTTCTGTACCAGTTGTCTATATTGGCATAAAACCAACTAAACAAGCTATCTTTTCATAACAGAGATTTTGGGTTTCTGTCTAAGGATACTTTTTAGATTTTTAAATCACAAAAGAGATGCTGAAGCAGCCACACTGGCTGTTGAGATCCTGAAATTAGTTCCTCCTTACTAATCCAATGTACTGTAGCCTATCCCAAAACTATTTCCTCCCTGTACCTCTAAGAGTAGGTTTGACATCAAAGTGGATGGTTCTGTGTGCTGCTGATGTGCTTTTCCAAGAAACATCATAGCAAAACTATTTACTTTTAGAAGGACACAGCCTTTGCACACATCCTCTGGATTTTTTGTTTGTTCATTTTTTTTTTCGAGAAGAAAGTCTCTTTTATTTCCTTCTGAGCAGATTATAAGAAGTAAGTTCCTACTGTGGCATTACTAATGTTTTGTTCCCTTTTTGTCTTTATGCAAACACATTTGATATACATGATTCTCACTCTTGAACTTTGAGATATCATTCATATTTCTGAATTATTCAATATTTTCCCCTTTTCTCTTTCTCTGCTTTCTGAAAAAAGTTTATCATTGTTTCTAGCTACAGTTTACCTGATAGTTATCCTATCTCCCTTTCTGGTATGTTTTTGGTTTGCTGTTCCTGTGTACAACTCTTTAGGTGTTTGCTCAGACGGCATTGAGGCAGCTCTGATTGATACCATGAATCAACTGAAGAGGGTCACATAAGATGACACTGGGTTTATGTTGCTGGAGTTATCTTGTGCTTTAAAAAAACCTCTACAGCCTGGTTATTTTTGGAACATTGTTTCAAGAGCCACAGTAATGTGTGTAAAAGAGGTACTTTTTCCTTGCTAATACCGACTGTGCTGGGGTCACCTGTGTGTTCACACTCAGCACCAGCTGTCTCAAAGCCTTCAAATTGTGATGTCTTTTGGAAATTCAGGCTCTTGTAGAATGCAAATGATTGTTCACTTCATGAACATGTGTTTCAGGTTTTTGGTTGTTTTTGAGTCCTGATCAGTTCAAAAGTCTCAAACTAACTTTTCATACTCACCCTCCCTGAGGTACCGATGCTGATCAGATTGACCACTGCCTCTTAGGCTCCCTTTTAAATAGCAAATCTTAGGGGAAAGGTTCTCAGCTCAGCCACAGAAGTTGTTCACTCTCTAAGATCTTTAATACTTGGTGTGACATTTTCAGAGTGCAGTCATGCTGTTTTCCTAACAGATTGTCCATTTCCATTGAAATAAACATGTACAAATTCTTACAAGTCTTGTGGCAGCAGCTCTTTGTAAGAAAAAAAATCACAGCTCAGTTAATCAGAATTCAGCCACCTTTATCAAGGTTCTGTGTAGCCACTCAGTCATACTGGAATAGCTAAACAGTAGCTACAGCATGAGCTTCTAAGCATGGTGTGACAGGACAGGTGGTGGGATCCATCGCCAGCGAACTGAGAATACAAGTGTAGGAACCAAGAGCTCAGAACTTGTTCCCTGATGTCTGTTCTGGCCGTGTACTGTCTGTTCTGTTTACATAGTGCTTTGAAAATGTTTAACTGTTGGGAATTTTTCCTACAAGACAGAGTTAATTTGAAAGAGAGAATAGGAGTTTTTTGGAAGGCTTGAAAGAGTAGTTCTGTTCTGATTAAAAAATGTCAGGTTTATAAGCATCTGACTATTTTGAATTACAGAGATACTAGAATGCTTTTTCCTTTTCGTTTTTTTTTGCTAGACCATGAAAGCTCTGGGGATGAATATTTTTCATACTTCTCTGCAAAGAATTGTCATAGCTGTATAAAATCCAATCAATAGATAAATCAGCCTTCTCATATAATAGGTTTTAGGTGGAGAGGACACAATTCTGAAGGTGTCACACAAGTTTAACAGCATTTTCCAAAGTTCAAGCACATTATTTTTATTATAATACTAACCAGCATTATTAAAACACCAGAAGACATTGACTCTCAAATAGCTGCTATAATGATCTACTGTGTGCTGTCCTCCAAGTTCAAGGGTGCATTCTGGTGGTCGTACTTCTTTTCCAGGCTCATGAGTCTGTCAGCACTGTGAGGATCCAATAAGCATCCTGGATCGATGAACTGAATATGTCAAAGGTCTGTTAAACAATGCAGTGCTTGGATCAGTGTGTCTGACGTAAAATGTTCGTGTAGAACACGAGTATGTGAGCCTATATATACACGTTTAAAGCTTTTATTTTAATTGATATACTGGTTACATACAGAACTAAGAGAAGGGTTCCAGCCACAATCTTTTGCACTTCCCACAAGCAGACAGGTAGAGTCATGTGCATTAGGATTTGATTAATACTTATTTAAAAGAATTAGTAAGACTATGGACCAAAGATTGTGATCAAAATAGAGAACAAATTATAGCCTTGTGGAAATGTCCCTTTTGCTTTATAGTAGAGTCTGGAGGAACTGAAAAAAAATACTGTAATAAAAAGCATGGTGTTTATGGCTTGATCAGAGGACAAAGTCTTCTAAAAGGCTGAATTAAAAAAAAAAAAACTATATCCGAAAGAACGTCCTTATAAAGTATCATTTTTCAAGTTGGTCACATAGAACATTCAGCTCTTTTCTTTATTAAAATGAGAAGTCATGCCTCGAGGAATAAAAAGCTTTGCCATACTTAAATGAGGGAGGGGAGAGGTGGCAATGTACTCTTGAAAAATATAATTCTGAAAATAACTAGAGTGAGTGTCAACATAATGAAGCCAAACATAATTTATCCCTGTGTGAAAAGAGAGTTCTAAAGTTTGCCTTTAAGTGGAAAGTGATGAGGTCAAACAGATCCTTTGTGTGACTTTAAATATGTCATTAACAGAGACCATGAACAGACATCATATTTTCAAAATAAAGTTGAAACTGGCAGGGGGTTTGGAACTGGATAAATTTTAAGGTCACTTCCAACCCAAACCATTCTGCCATTCTATGATCTTTATGTGGGAATGTGATGGAGTTGCTGACTCCTGAAATCATTAACTAAAAAACAGATTTTTTTTTTTTTTTTTTTTTTTAAAGATAGGTTGTGCTTGTAACACATTTTCTGACGTGGCAGCCTGAATTATGGGTTCTGTTTTGTGCGGGAGGATGAACTGGATGATAATAGAGGGGTCTTCTCTCTACTTAAAAATCTATACATGCATAGAATAAACGGGTAAATGTAGTGAACTGTTAGAAATTGTGCAGAAAAATTATGTAAAACATGTTAGACAATACTATTTTTTCAATCGTCTTGAGACATTATGAAAGGACACAGACATAAAACAATGGCAGGAGTTATATGTCTCTTCTGGAAAATACACAGGACAGAACAGTAATATTAGACTAATGGGACATCTTGTGCAAGGCTTGAGACTCACAGTGACAGGACCACAGGGAAGAAAACAGCACTAAACACCTCTGTAATGTCAAAATCAAAACAGAAACTATTTCTCCGTATACATGACTATAGAGACGTTTGAAATGTTTCCAAGAGTTCTAAATGTCACTAACTGCATTGTGTTGTCATTCTTACTGTTATCATCATCTAAACAGTAACTAGGAAGTGGTTTAATCACAATTATTTTGACTAGTCACCTTGCAGATATCTTTACTATATTGACAAATTATGTCATTTTGTCATAAATACTTCAAATAATTACAGCACTTGTCAGAAATCTCTAAATCAGATTATTTACACAAAGTAGATATTTTTTCTATAAAATTCTATATCTGAATCATATTATATGTTGTCCTTAATGTGGCATCACATCACTTCTGTTGACAGGTGATAGCAGCACAGATAAAGAAGCCTATTTTACCAAAGGATTATGCCTGTCAGGGCCTGAGAGATTTTGTGTCATCCAGAAGCTGATTGCAACATTCTTTGTGCAAGTTTTGGGAGCTGTGGATAAGACCGGATGACAGGGCTATCGCAATGAGTTTGCATCTTGTCCTAGTTTAATGGAAATGGACACCCAGGTTTTTTCGTTTTAAAATCCCATATTTGAGATTATGAGTTACCACTTGAATCCTGAACAGCATGCCTGTGATAGACACATTACATTTTGTCTCCTTCTGGTTTTAAAACCAGCTTATAGGACGAAGCAAACGTTTGTCACTTCTTGTCAGCTCTGTGATGGTAATGTGACGCTTCTTCTCAAACTTCAGATAGAGCTGTTTTGTTGCCTTCCATCTGCATCAAGGTTATTCAAAATTTAGAATCTTCCTGCTATTTTGATAGATGGGACATTTAAAACTTTTTTTTCCTCCATAAACTTCAAGACTGAAAGAAATGGCATTTCACTGTTTTTAAATTTCTGTGATCAGATGCATATAACTGAAGCCAAGCAGTTCTGGAAAATTGGGACTGTTCCAAGGTAGCCTGCTTCATTTTGTAAGAGAAAACTCATCCCTTTTCAGCAGCATCTTTAGCCAAAGCCCAAATGCAAAGGCTAAGACAGACTGGAGCCTGGCTGACCAGTCACTCAGCTGGCAGCTCTTCACCCACTCAGGAGACCTGGTTTGAAATTCCATTGAAGATTCTTCAGGATACGCATGTATCTTGGAGTCACAAGATTTTTAAAAATTAAATGTAAGCAAATCAACAAGTTTTAGCCCATCCTGGTTTACAGATGGGTCCTTTGAGTACTTGGAGGAGCAGGCCAGCATGATGCAAAGATTCATGAATAACATCTTGTAGAAACTTAGGTATGGTTTTAACATGCAAGTATCCACATAATTTGCATTTTACAGTTTATCCCTGAAGGAAGAAAATGTAGTAATTACTTAGAAGGAGCTATGTCATATGTTCAGAGTTATCATTTTCAAGTCAACTTATTCAAGTGGAGAGTGGAAATAACGAATGGACAAGTATTTGTCTGCTGTGCAGCATTTTAAACGTGGTATGCAACATACTACCCTATGCAACAAACATGATATGCAACAAACCCTAGCCTAAAGAAGGGTTTTCTTTTTCTTCTTCCAAAACTTCTTACAGAATCCACAATGTTCTAGTTGGAATGTTTTTTATTTTCAGTAGCTGTTGAAAAGTGTTGAAATAGTTTTAATAAAAGGAACTTTGTTTCAGTGTAAGCATATATTTCTTTCTATAGCACTTTAGTAGCCGTAAATTAGAATGTAATGTTTTGGTATCGTAAATAATTGCTAATGATAATTAAGGGTTCAGATAGGAAGTCAGTACCAAGGGCAGTTGCAATGTAAATGTTCCAGGTAATAGCCAAAAAAAAAAAAAAAGAAAAAAGAGAAGAAACAGGAGAGCAAATGTGCAGAACTCTGTTTTGGTCTTGCTAATTGCCAATTCTATTAGCTGAAAAAGCCTGAAGTTAATTTTCAGCTTATGAATAAGCTGGTGTATGTCTGTACAGGGACAAGGTCTTCCACTGGTGCTTCTACTTGGCCATGAAGGTTTGGTTTAAATTACAGATTCTAAAACAACAAAATCCTCTCACCAAGCAAACAGGAAAGTTCAAGTTGTTTGAATGTTAAACAGGGTATTTGTCATTATCAATATAATTAATTAGGTTCATTCTTCTGAAAATATTTTTCCCTTTCGAAAACAATAAAAAAACTATTCAGATGGCATCAAAGGTGTAAATGAAGCTAGATGGACTCTTTAGTGGAAGGATTATTTGGGAGACATGAAGTGAAAAAAGGATGATTTTCAAGGAAAAAGGCATTTGAAAGACCTATATGAAATAACTTCTTAACATCTGAGGACAAGAGCAGTGTGCAATGTTGTGCTTTGAACACTGGGCACTACTTTTGAGAGCTTGTTGAGCAAACTCAGTGATGTGCAAGACACCTTCCATTTAATGTAAACTGTTAAGAGATATGTTTTGTTACATGGTTGTTTTCTTGAGAACAGCTATTGAATACATGATCACTGAATATGAAAAATAATAACAATAATTGTCAGAATTATGATAGAAAGCCTGTAGTTCTTTATGTGAGTAGCATATGGTGGTCAGTTGCTTGGCATGTTATTAATATTTTTGTTTTCCTCTTTTCTACCTGTTTTTTACAGTATTTTTTCAAAATGACTGCAACAGCTTCAAATGCTATATTTTAAACTTGCATGTACTATTTATGTATGTCTGACAGATCTCAAGTAGCTGATGTTGAAAAAAAGAGGTGAAATTCTAGTGAAAATAAATGTATTCAATTCAGAATGCAAAAACTTAAATCTTCAGTGCTCAAACTAACCTTTAGAACATACAAATATTTTTGGGGTTCATTATGTATAACTTAAGGCTTGTTTTTCATGTGAAGGAGTAAGCTACCATGCTCCTGTAGTAGACATAATTTGTAGATGTGACAACATGTGCTGTATGAAGACATCATTTTCAAATGATTCTTTTTAAACATCTTATGTATTCAGAAGTATATTTGTACTTCATCATTTTAATGTTTCAAATGGTTGGGTTTGATTGCAGATGATTTTTTATGGCTTAGAGTATGGAAAGCTCATAGACTAATATGATGCAATTGTGCAAGTGGTATGGATCAGGCTGCAATCTCAATTTCCTTCCCAGTGATTCTCTGTCATTCTGCTTTGCCCCAGTGCATTGCAGTTGAAAGGAACTTCAGCAAAAAAAATGCATTTGACTTGAACGAGAGGATGATGAGAGCAGCCTGGAGGTTTGCGCACGATGTCCACTGCCAAACTGGGTCACAGTTAGAATGGCTCTGGAGTTACCAAAGTCCCAGAATCTCTTATCCCAGCCCTTCCTGCACCTCAGAGAACAGTCCCTCTCTTTTGTGCACATAGGACTTTCACACCCCTTTGCTACCAACTCCTTGTTCCTTCTCCTGGCACAAAACTCCCAGTTCACCAAATTTCCATCTGTGTTCTGCCCATCCTTTTCCACCTGTCCTTTCCTCTTAATCTCCATTCCTCTTTACAGCTCCCAATCTAATTCCCCAGTTCTTCTCATCAACTCAGTGATCTGTTCTTCATGTCCGTGTCAGTCCTTCACACAACCTTTGCTCTGCCTCTACTCCAGCACAATGAGAAGCTGCCACTTCCATCCTATCTCACTCCTTCATCCCCATTTCACACTGTCACATCCTGTTACCATGGTACTAATGACCCTGATGGCCAAAAGAGACTTCCCAACAGCAAACCTTGTACTAAAATATGACCTAGGGGTGCTCATTATCTTGGCAAAGCACTGAACACTGTTCATTAAGCTATAAAGAGCTCTTCTTTTTGCAGTGATGATGCATGTGGACAGGCTGGAATTGTGTTTCTGTCTTTGACCTCACTTCCCAAAAACACAGCTTTAAATTGCCTCAAAGTAGATGGAAAGATGGTAATTTACCAGAAGTGCAAATAGTGGATTTATAGGGAATAAAGACCTCAGAGCCAAAGCTAAATTTGTTCCTATAAATGTCTGATTCAAAACTGTAGGTTATCCAACTTTCTATGAATCCTAATTTAATGCTTCTTTCTCTGGAAGGCACTGGATAGGAGGGAGGAAGGGCACCTGTTTTTAGGTAAAATGGAAACCTCTAATACTTCAGCCTCTGCCTTCCTTGAATAAAACCTCACAATGAGACATCAGCACTGCTGCAGTGTAATGTCATCTGATCCCAGACCTGAACTGCCTTAAGCGTGTGAAGCAAGGTGTTTATAGCTGAATCTCTTCTTTAGTTCATTTAATTGACAAAATATTACGATAGTGATTTGGTTGCTGAGGGTAACTAACTTTTCTCTAGACTCTGAGATTTTCCATTATAATGCAATTTGTAATACAATTTTCAGGAAGATTCATGCAAATAAAATATCATAATTCACAGAAGATAAATAAAAAAGGGGAAAAGATTCCAGTGTAATTCACTTTTTAAATGGAATCAGATCTTTTGCAGGGTTGGGTGTTTTTTTTTTTAATATTCACAGTACTACCTTATTTTATTTATGCAATGATTTAGATTTCCCTGATGTATGAGTCGCTCTGCACTGACATTTTCTCTGCTATGCCTTGGACAAAAGTGTTCAGCAATGCACTCAAGGATGCAGCAGCCGAGCAGGACTGTAGCACTGCCTGCACAGGCCAGTTTGCTCTTGCTTCTGAATCTTCAGTTATTTTTCCATTTCATACAATTGGTTTCTAACGAAGTCTCTAAATGAGGAAATGAGTAATCAGCTGTGAAAGATGAATATCAAACGTCTATGCAAAGTGCTGTATATAAAGCAGGAAAGCCCTTGGGCATCAAGATATTACTTGTCTGTGTTATACTGGTTTTACATGCCTGTTTATTCTTCCAAGAAAAAACCCAAACAACCCAACACTTGTTACCTTAGCAACATGGTTTTGTTATCTTCAGACATCCGAACCAAATTCTCAAGGCACACAGACTGTTGTTTGGGTGAACCTCTATCACTGTAGGAACATGATTTTTAGTGTCAGCATATTTCATGGCAATTTTTAATCTACATTTTTAAGTTGCATCCATCTGAGTTAACTTTGTGGTTGTCTCTTCAAGATTTAATTCTTGACAATTTTGTTCATCAATTCACTGAAGGATTTTTAATAAATTATAGATGGCAAGTTTTAATTAAAAAACATATTTTGCAAACAACTATATTTGATACAAAGAAGCTGGTATGCCTTCATTTAAGAAAAAAATTATCCTATCTTGTGTATCAAATAGTGGATAATAGACTGAGGACATAATTTAAAGAAGTCCCTTGCCAAAGCTAATAAATAATTTTGCCTAAAAGATAAAGTATTGCATTGAATTAGAAAATGGCTGTACATATTCTTAGCCTGATAACAATCTGTGTATCCCAAGTCAAGATGCACTTGTCAAAAATCATAACCACTGCCCATGTTAAGCAGAACATTGAATAAGGGCTCCATAACCATAACATAACAGAGTAAACGATCATCTGTATGGCAGACGTGAAAATATATACCATACCTATGTAGTAACCAGGCATTTTTCTGTGTTGCCTAAAGCCAAATGCAGTTTATATGTTATTTAAGTGCAATTAACTATACAGTTAACTAGGGAGTCTGCAGAATTCCGAGCAGTTACTAGCACAGATGATCAACACTCCCACCTCCCACTGCAACAGACCAAAGCTATAAAGCTATAAAGAACATTTTGGGCTTATTTGTCAAAAGATTCACATAGAAGTGGTTATCTGTCTGAGTGAAGCCAGATTTTTAACTGCAGTAGAATACACACACAAAAAAGAAAAGCATATAAACTTAATACATATTCCTAAATATTTCCCACTGTGTTTTGCATTGTTTTGGGATATAGGCGGTACTGGAAAAGGAACAACATATATTTTGCCAGCTGTTCTGATATTTGCCTACTGTGCTTTAGACTTTCAACAGCAAGAGTCAAATGTGCTGTGCTGCTGGAGGCCCCTTACAGCTCCTTTATCTATTCCACATAATATGGGATAAATGGGGTGAGTAAACAATCAAATATAGTTTTTCGTTTCGTTGGCCTTCCCTACAGCTCTGGAATGTTAGAGTGAACATATGCTTTTATGCAGTGGTAATGACATAGAAGTTGTGTTTGATTGTCTGTGCCCTTCACAAATCACAAAAACTGATTTCATAGCACTCCATGCAATCAAAAACCACAGCCATGCAGCACTGAAAATAAAGCACTTTACTGTGAATTGGGCAGTCTGAAATGTTCACACTAAGAAAATTTACGTCTGATACTGGGATCACCTGAACCTGTTGATTAGAAGGGAAATGTGAAGTATAAGTAAACTTTGAAGGCCACAAAGATTTGTGAATATTGCTTCATAACAACAATGAACCTAAAAAACAGAATATGGTGCTATTTTCCATCATTTTCTTACTATAACAATACCAGGAAAGTTTTCTTGTTCTTGGAAAATCATCAGTGAGTGTAAACTAGAGAGTGCTGTCATAACAGAAGAGTGGTCTTTTATAGCTGTGTATCTTTTAAGAGTCTGTTGAGTAGGTAGTAAATATGAGAAATAAATATACTACTATAGTACACCTTTTCCTCACAGGAAATTTCTGAATGCTTTACCCTCCGTAAATATCCATCAGCTCTCAATTTATTGGCTCTTTCCTATCACACAAGACATCTCTTGCATAAGCTTCTGTACTTTGATTTTGAATGTATAGAAAATAGACTGCTAAATTCAGAAAATGCAAATATTATTCGTCTGCCTTTGTGTTTCCATGAAAAGAAAGCAGTAGAGTTGTTGATAATAGATAGCATCACACAATGTGCGTCTGACCTGACATGATTCAGTGACTACAAATTAGGAAATTATGGTTCATTCTGTTCAATATTCTTGTTACATTAATGCAATTTACTAATTATTTATATAGGACAAAATTAGACAGCTTTTTGCAGCCTGTATTTTGCGTCACTTGGGAGGACATGCCTGCAGTTGTAGGTGGTCTGAGTCTAGTCCAACTCTGGTTTTTATGTGTGGAACAAAATTGACATCAAAACTCGAGAGCTTTCATGATAGAATTTTGATAGTATCTCATTTCTTGTTATCTTGAGAAATACTAGCATACATAATACTTAACAAGAACTTTAAGGTCCCAGTAAGGTAAAGACGCCTGTTGTGCTGTTCCTTCTGGTGTGGTCTGACAGTGAACAGCTGTGATTTGGATCTTTCCCAGAACCCTGTTACTCATCAGTAAAAGTTTAATAATTGAAGTAAAGTA